>JAGKTI010008442.1:8785-33607 GCA_018397915.1 Birgus latro
TGTGTGAGAGAGAGGGAGAGAAAGAAAAAACTTACATGCCCATATGAGTAGGCTAAGCGCGTGCATCACTGAGTCCATACATCAGTGTGTGTGTGTGTGTGTGTCAGAGTTAAGGTATGCATTTGATGATGATGATGATGATGGCTATGATGGTGATGATGGTGGTGATTTTGATTTTGATGATGATGATGATGATGTTTACTAGTACTTTTTAATGTGGAAACTTTTGTTACCCTGGAGTATTTTGTACTCTACTCCTTTCATCTTAACTTGGCCCAGATTTTCGTCCTTTTGCAGCTTATTTGATGCGTCTCAGTAGCGTCTTTGATATAGCACTTCACTGTGACTAGCATAATATTCTATTGTTACAACTCAGCATTCGTGATGAAGAAATTGCAATTATAGGCCATTTTAGAATAAAATGAGCATAGTGAGGGGAAGGGATGGGATGGAGAAGGGAGTAGAGGGGCATACGAGAGAGAAAGATGTAATTTGGAGGGAGACCAGCAAAATGGCAGGGTACAGGGCGACATGGAGGCGATTTGTTTGTGGCCACCCCTTACGGGATTAAGGCGTCTGGCTACAGATAACAAGACAATTAGGGCCATAGATATAGGTGACGATACACTCCTATTAAAATTATATCCGTTTCCTACATTCTCTACAATTTCTTTGGCCATGACGCTTCCTGCCTGACCGTAGGATACCCCCGTTTCCTAATTTCGTCACCTTAATGGCAAAAACAGCAAAACCCAACACTTGCAGCAAGAGGAGGTCTACACACCATCTCCACCCTTAACCAGCAAAACGACGTCTATTGCCCTCATCTTTTGGATCTATTTGACGTACACTTCCTGGTTGGTAGCAAGATACCTCTGTGTCCTATCTGAATCATCTTAATGGCAAAAACAGCGAAAATCAAACGCAAAACAGTAAAATTTAATACTTACGACAAGAGAAAGAGTCGACGCAACCTCACCCTTCTATCGTCCGGTTGCCACTGACTGACCAATGGAATGCCATGCTTGTCCAGCCCAGAAACTTGTGTGAAACTTTTCCAACTACTTTTACAACCACTAGAGGGCATGAAGACCTCTCTCATCTTCGGGATAACTCTAGTATTTTATTCCAGCTAATACAAGAGGCTATTATCCACCTGCGAGCTATTTTTAAGTCTGAGCGCGTTAATGCTGTAAATATAATCCTTCCAATGATCGTGACAACTCTCGTATTCATTTCCATTAAACTCCAGACGACTTTATGCAGCTGGGATTGGGTCATAGGAGCCTGAGTGCCTAAGAGAAAACCGTCGTATAGGAAACATCAGGGACTATAGCAGTCAGAAATTATACTTAGATGTTTACCATACTCTAATCACTTTTACTTTGCCTAATGTTGCCATCTTCTCACCTTAAATGATAAAGCTGTAACGATATATTAACACTTGAATATAGTACTATGCTCTCTTTTCCCTACCTGGGCCTAAAATTACCATCTCTCCATCTTGAATGCTGAGTTGTAGCAATAGATTAACACCAAAACATGATGCTAGTTACGAAGAAGTGTTATGTAAAGGATGAAGAGTCATAAGATTGTCATTTCCTGGCACTGGGCTACGTGAAATGAGCTACAAAAGGATGAAAATCTTGCCTGTGTTAGAGCAAGAACGGCAGTCACACAAATGTGTTACGGAATGGATATAGAGCTTCACTGTAATTTAGCCTAAAAAACCATCTCTCCATCTTGAATGCTGAGCTGTAACAAGGGCCTGACATTAGAATAAGGTGCTAGTCACGAAAAAGTGCTATGCGAGGAATGTAGAGCCGTGGCATTGTCTTCTTCTGCCTGTAATAAGCTATAAGAAAGAAACAGCAAAATGAAGATCTCAGCTATGTTAAGTCTGATTAGCTGTAAATACAGCTTAAGGGAACGGTCTAATAAAAAGTACAGCAATAAACTCATTCTCCATCTCATAAATAGGGGCCCGTATTCTGGTAAGGCAAGGAGGCTCACTCGCACCAATTCATTAGCGATTTATTTTGCTTATTACACCTTGCTCTCCTATTGAAACGAATAAATCGTTCAAACTTTGCCATATTCTGCATAAATAACGCACAAAAAGATGTTAACCAGCCCTATCCAAACATAAATCGCCAAAGAAGTCTTTGCCTGACTGGTAGAAGGTGCCTGTGTGTACCATGGCAACCTCCCCACACTACCGCAGTCACACACACACACACACACACACACATCCCCACTATCAAGGCCTGTCATAGAATGCGTGTGTGTGTGTGTGTGTGTGTGCAGGCATGCGTGTGCCTGCACATCTCACCGCAATGCTCCGCCAACACCCAACACAATAGTTCTCCTTCATTGCTTACCACAGAGAACTCTAATATTCATGAATCTTTTTTAAAACTTTAGGATCGACTTCGTTCTTACCTACTGTGGCAAAAAAAAAAAAAAAAAAAATGTATTGATATCAGTATTCGTCAAAAGACATTATACATACATTGCTGGATATATACTCTTTTCACATTAACCTGGCTCGCATTTTCGTTCTTTTGCAGCTTATTTCACATACTTCAGTGGCAGAAAGAACAATGCTATGGCTCTACAACCCTTCCACAGCATTTCTTCGTGACCAGCATGATCATATTCCAGTGTTCATCTTTTGCTACAACTCCGCATTCAGGATGGAAAGAGGGGAGTTTTAGGCCACGTAAGAGTGAAAAGAGTATAGTGAAGAATACTCATAGTCTTGCCTTGGTTACAGCGAGGCGTTTATGTGTTACAATGGCAACCTCTCCACACTTCACCACACCACTGAAGTTGCACACACACACTCCTTTCCCCACCAAGTCCCATCTTAGAATACTTGTCTGTGTGTGTGTGTGTGTGTGTGAGTTCACTACTCATCAAAGGATGCTGGCTATACATAAGAAGACATGCTATTAAAGTTAGGGCACAAAAATAATGTAATGTGCTATGAGGTCAACCATACTCAAAATAATGTCTCAGTTCTCCCCTGACCTGTCTCCTTTTCCTGCATCTGCCTGCCTTCTAGCTGTCTGTCTTTCTGTACCTCTATTGCAAACCACAAACAACTCTCAACTGTCAACAATGTCCTAGATTATCACAGTATCATGCAGTATACTATTTTTTTTCAGTGTAACACTTTCAAGCAGGAGTCCCTAAAGCCATGTGAGAGGGCTTCAGGCACCATGTTAAACAATAAGAGGCTCATGACTGACCAGATGCACACCAACTTTCATGGAAAACTTATCACTCAAACCTCCATTCACTTTCACCTGGGTGTGAGCACCCACATACACAGCAATAACCATTCTAACCAGCCAATCCTCGATCCCAAGCTTTTTCATTGCCCACTTCGCCACCTTCCTAGCGACTCTGTCAAAGGTCTTCTCCAAATCAACAAAAGCAAAGTACAGATCCCATTTCTTTCCTGTATGTTTTTCCTGAAACTGTCAAGCAATGAATATGGCATCAGTGGTTCCACTGCCTGGGAGAAACCCAAGCTGTATCTCATCAGTAATCACTCTTTTTCTAGTTATACCCTATAGAACTTTCTCTATTACCTTCATTATCTGGCCCAAAAGTTGTAAGCCTCTATTATTTCCACTGTCCAGGGCATCATTCTTCCCCTTGCACACATTTACAGCTATACTCTACAGTCAATCATCTAGGCCAGCACACTCATATATAATCGTATGTAACAAACCAGTGACCCCTCAGTCTCCCCCACACTGCTCTGTCCAGTCTACTACCACCTTCCTCATACTCAGCAACACATATGCTACTGTAAAGTCTTCATTAAATGTTTAGCAGGATTGTATGCAATACACATTTTCACTTGCCAGATACATTTTACTTTGGATAAAGAAGAATCTGTGAAAAGTATTTCCTCCCTAACTTGCTTCTTGAAGGAATAATCAATTTACAAGCAGAAAATTCCAATATCCTCATAATTTTGTCTTTTTTAAGAGTCCAGTCCAGTTTTAGTAATTAAAAAGATTTCACATTCCAAAATAGAAATCCTACAATCTATACTAATATTAAGAGATAATGCTCTCACTTTCACACCGGGTAATTAGGAAAAAAAAAATAATTGGCAGATAATAATGGCCACACAAATAAAATCCAAACAGTATAACAGACTTAAGTAAGGTACTGTAGTCATAAGATAAAATTTATAACAATGGAAACAAACTTGTAACTTGACTGAAGTTTAGAAGGCAATAATACAATTAAATTGGCAGATTATTCAGACAACGCTGTTAACTAATATTATTGACTCTACAACAATGATCCTATTTCAACTAACTGTCCTTCAATACAAATAACTGTAAATGCATACATATCTGTAATGCCAAAAAGAAAACAATATTATAATAGGTCCAATGATGGATGGTGAGATATATATTTTTTTTCATTTACTAGTTTATAAAATATGTTTCTTTTTTAAAGAGAAGTAATTTTAGTGAGGTAAATCAGTTGATGCCATAACAACAAATAATAATCAAAGTAAAACAGTTTCCTTACAGCTGTGTCCAGTGTAATGTGATGCAACATCGGCATCACACAATGATAAATCAATCTTAAAATTTATTGGTAACCAGTGGGGAAAATTACAAGCCATTTTCATATTTAGCAACAGCAATAATGAAATAACTTAGGAATAGTTTATAAATTATTGACATATGATGGGGTGTCAGGTATGATGAACTGGTTGAGAAGCAGTATCACGCTTCATAATATACATTCTGAAAATAAAGTTTTAAATGAGAAAGATGAAAGAAATCCTTAAGTATGCATAATGTATATGATAGCTTATATATGTCATGACTATCTCAGTGTTGTCATAATCGTTCAGGCACAGTACACACCACAGAGGTTCTCCACACTCACCCAATAATCAGTGCTTCATCTCAACTCTGACACAGCTATGGTATTACTTAATCCCATTACTTCAGCATCAAGGTGGCTTGCTACTTGAAGCTTGTCTTTTGAGTTTCATGACACAGTACTGTATACCAACCAAACCAAAACCTATACAGAAACACTCTTACTTCTCCGTTTATTTCATTTTTAACAATGCCTCCATCATGTGAAACTAATAATATTTACGATAATTTTCACATGTTGCTAATACCAAGTGTTTCTAACCAGAAAAACTTCTCATGTTCCAGTCTTCCATCAGTGTGCAGACTCCCTCTAACCCTAAGACATCAACACTTATCCTACAATACGTACAGCTAGGGTGCTTACTCTAATATCACAAATTTAGAGTCCCATTCCCTCTACTGACAAAGAGAAAGTTGGGATGGGGATTAAAGTACCTAAAATGAATGAAGTTCCTTCGTACATAAATTAGTAAACAGTTGTGATAATCTAAAAAGAGACATGCAATCAACAGAGATAGAATTGAGATGTGTTCACTTGACACGGCAAACGCTTGTACTCTTGGTCAGGATACCTTATAGCAGGCACGACTTAACTATACATGTACTCTAGTTAATTAACCCTCTCATGGTTGCAGTAACTCTAGTATTTTACTCCACCTAATGCCAAATGATATTGTTTGGCTGAGTATGAGTCACAGGAGATTGAGAGTATTAATTGAGGTACCATTAACCCTCTCATGGTTGGTACAATGCTAGACAACTTTATTCAGCTGAGTCTAAGGAGCCTGAGAGTGTTAATCTTCTATACAACTATCCAGCCCCTCTGTCTAACTGGCTAGCTTCAGTAGGTAATTTATGAGGTTTTTGTTGATCATGCTTTTCACAACAAACAGCAACTGTTAAATACAGTTCAGTCAAATAAAAATATACACCTGTACTCCAGGTTCACTGTTTACTGTTAAAAAATAATTCATGCTTAAAAATTCTGGTTAAAAATACATGTTGAGGTACTGCAGTGTTTTGACCCTCTCTCCACATCAGATCAAAACTGAAGAACATGGCATAGTTGAGGTCACATCTTTAAATAAGAACAGGAACTTGGCAGAGACATTATCTACCACATAAACAAAATTAACAAAATACCAGTAATTTTCAAAAGCTTTTACATCAGGCTATTACATTCTGGTTAAATAATGTTACTCAAAAGCTTTTAGTCTGTAGTGTTTAACAGAGAAACCATCACTCCACTCCTATAAAAGATTCCACCACTGCCATTGGACTAGTCAGCATGTTCCCATCATCAATTCATACTATATTTACAACAAGTTCCCTGTTAATGTGGTCAGAGTGGAATTCATTTTCTTGAGGGACTTTCAGCAGTCATCTAACAGTTGACTTTTCCTAGTAGTTTTTCCCATCATTTAATAAAGGCAATGGAGATAAAACTTCTCTCTCTATTGCTTCCACCTCCAACATTCACAATGACAGTACAGTGCAATGATGTGACCATTAACATAAGGGTAGTATTTGATGGGCTTCATAGGTGCTGTCACTACTGGCCAACCTGGTCTATGATACAGCTACAAAAAATCTCACAACAAGCTAATCTATTCCTGTTTTCCATCCTGTGTAAAGAAAGATGGCATGATATGCTGACATAAACTGCTTAACTTCAGCAGATATGCATCTCACTGCATCATTCTCTTTAAAAAAATACAGATAAAAAAGGGAAATTGACCTTCCAGATAATATGGTATAGAAAGTGAGCCTCATAGATTATATTATACAAAATTTCCATTACAAGAACAATAAAACACTCAAATCTGAGCATGATACAGGAACTACCAACACAAGGCTGTGGGAACGTGGATAAATGTCACTCAAGAAAGGTCAGTTACAAAAATACTGATAAATTGTGGATTCATAAACTTCAGGCATCAAATCTTTGTAATTATACTACTGTACATATCAAGAATACTTGTGAAGGAATTCAGAGTATTATACAAGGCAAAATTTCTTTGTATAAAATATCAGACAGCTCTATATATGCCATGGAAAAATCATCTACATTCATCATGAAACCACAATTATATCTTAGGTTTGACCTGCATGGATGAGTTGGTGCAGAATTATTAGTGTCACCCAATACATTTATGACAAGCAGTCTGCCTCTGCAAAAATATATTTTGATGACATACTTGTACACACCATTACTAGATATGGAGCCATATATGTGTAGTTTAGCCTCTCAGAAAGTTTGGAAGCTATATATTACACTTACTCTAATTAAAAAATGGAAAAAGACTGAACTGAGTCAAGGTGGATTCCTCATGATTCCCCCCCAAAATTGGCCAAACTTGGCTACATACACAGCTCTGAATACAATAAGCTTCTCTTGTACTCCAGTAAAGCCTTGCACAAAAATAAACCACTGACATTTCAGAATAAGTAACACTGTTTCTTGCTTCTTTGATTATGTTTCTGTTCCCTGCTTTAAGGCAGAATTGCAAAGTATTTGAAAGAGAAAATATAAAGACATCACACACTCCTTCAAAATGTCTGGATTATGTGTATTAATGAAGCTATGAAACAAATAATAGTGGCCAGTGTCTATGATATTGATGACTGGTTATCTTTTTCCATTACACACATGTACAAAACACTAATGACTGACTTTATACCATATACAGCATGTTCAGCTGTCTCTCTAAAAAACATGTAATATAAAATGTGATTGCCTCCTTAAATCTTTACTGTTTTTGCATGATACTGCATTTTCCAATTGCTTAGAATGATTTGCAAACACTACTGTTTTAAAAGAGTAAATATTACATGACTTCAGAAATTCATCCTGAGGTATACGTTTTTCAGTACGTCACACATGCAGCATCTGTGTTCATTCTCTGTGAATTTGTAATAAAAAGAGAGCAAGATGGCAAGCATGTTGAAGCCTTTATTAAAGATACAAATTAATCTGCTATTAAAACCACTGTAGTTTCCTCTAAACATGAGATTCTTCTGCAAAGCTCGATCTACCTACAATACCTCTCATAAATTACAGTACAGTATAAAGTAGGTATTATTTCAGTCACGACTAAAAATAACAAGTTTCAGTTAAACATGTGAAGTAGCATGAGGGATATAAGGTCTTTCTCTCTCTCTGCCTTTGTTCAGTGAAAACACTTGTAAGGATGAGAAGTTACCCCTGTTTGTGACCACCATTGCCATTTTGTGAAGATAAGGGACAGTTATCTCAGGCCTGAAAAGACTGAGGGTAAGGGATTCAAGAGTCCGTTACATTCCATACAGATAGAAACTCCTCTGAAGTTTTCACATGAAATAGTGTGCATTCTTCCAGGCTTAGACCATGCAGTGTATGATACTTGCTATCATAACGTTTACTGTCTGCAATCATCCACAGCTTTCATAACATTTCCTTCATACACCTGTCTCCTATAAAGATGAAACCACAGATATTTCACAAAGCAGTTGGGTCCCAGTTTTACTGTATGTGGCAGACAATATGTGGCCCCAGCTTCATTGCTGTCAGGTTGTATGTCCATATGGATGAGCCTGATTCTCTCCCTCCTCTGCTTCAAGTATCCAAGGATCACATGGATGCATTCCCACAGACATGATACCCACTAGAGGATGCACCCATAGATGACCCTATTCAGCCTGGCCAAGGTGACTTTCCTCAGGTCTCTGGAACTTCTCTCAGGCTGCCACCGAAGGTATGATCACCCATGATGTGTGGGGTGATGAACTGTAGCTATGGACCTGCACATGAGGTGTGCTTTGCCACGGACCTTACTTCAGTTAGGAGCAGTACTGTTATGATCAAAGAACAGTACTGTGTTACTTTACGGTTTTCTCCTTTTTTGCATTTTTCTTTTTTAACCAGCTTCCCCCCCCCCACGTGAACTGATTTGATGTTGTAGGTGGTCGTAAAATTTATAAAATCCTTATTTAATTTCAAGAATTATGGAAAATTTATGAAAGTGCATTATTTCTGGGCTCACAACTTAGCTTTCCAAGGGAATGGGAGTCACAGTGCTTCCTCTGGAATGGTTATTAGGGTGATGTTCAGTAGCCAGTCAAGGTGCCTCTCTGAAATGATGTGCCCATGGCAACAGAAGGCACTTTTTGTGGTGATTACAACTTATCATCAGTTTTCACAGTAAATTTCCACTGGGTTTAGGATCTGTCATGGTTTCCCAAGTTTATTTTTATTTTATTATTTTTTTTAAACAGAAAATACTCCTTTTAATTATCCTCCCTCCTAGTTCACTTCTGTTTCTCTGGGATGCAGGAATATACAACCACATGGTATTCAAACAATCCTTAAGATGGCATGTGGTAGGTGATACAGGACTGCTGGATTTTTATCAGTGATACAGCATTCCATATGGTGAGAACTGGCCTCATGTATGCCATGGAATTATTTTACAGGAAAGAATGGCAAACACTGAAGAAAGAGACCTGCTTCTTATGTGAAAAACCACCCCAGCCATTGTACAGGAGAAAAAAAGAAAAAAGAAAAGTGTCATGAATAAAAGTTTTAGAAGCGTGGGTTTTTTTCCCTGTACCTGTACCCAACCACATGATATTTGTTGTGTCAGGACCAGCTTCTCCTTTAAGTTTCAGAAAATTTGGTTTTTCAGTGGGGACAATAAATGACTATTCAAGCTTCTGATGGGAGCTGATAATCGAGTGATGCCTGATGACAGTAGCCAGACTGGAGGGTCTTGTACCATTATGTAAGTACAGCAAGTTTGTACAACACAGATACAAAGGTTGCCACATTATTTGAGGAGCAATAGATGTTTGTTGGCAAAAATTTGGAAACTTGGAAGTTCTTCATAGTACCCTTGGAGGCCCAAATGAGGGAAACTCTCCTTGCCATTGTTAAAGAGATTTTGCTAGACTGTTGTCATCTTGACCTGCTGGAAGGCATACAACTGTCAATGCAATGAGAGTTTCCAGAACTTGACAATAGACCATTTCATTAAATCGCTGACCCAGAAACTCCCACTCACACCATCGAGTTACTTGAGGGAGTGATCTACTAAAGGAAAGTGTTTGTGTATGGTTAATGAAAACAACACTTACTCAGATACTTGGGACAGTATGTCTATCCTGTTCTTCCAGGATTCCAATGTGCAGCTCCACTAATTTCTTCTAGTAACGGCCAAGCTTTAGAATCCCGCTTCACTTCCACCTGACTCTCAGTAACTGCAGACAGCGTCAGCTGGTGCACTCCATTCTAGTCCACAAGGTTAGTACATTACCTCGTTGGCAGTTAGGTTTAGCTTGATTAGGAAGGTCAGGGTAGGTTAGGCTGGATTAGATTAGGTTAGGTTTAGCCTGTTGTAAAATACAGTCCTTCTTTAAACACCCTAGTATACTGCTTAAGTCTGGTTTAGTTAGGTAAAGGTAGGTCAATGATAAGAACATCCCAGAACTTTTTTTTTTTTTAGTTCTTTTGGGTGTGTTCTTCTTTACCTCATAAAAATAAATAAAAAAATATATAAATAAAAGCATGATCCTGTTAAGTAAATACTGATATGATCGAGAAGTATTTTTATGAGCTGGCTGGAAGTGCTTGTCAACCTGTCTCTACTCTGTCATCCTACTGCACAATAACCAAGTTCCCCAGAATTGGTGGGAAAACCTGCCAATACCACCTAGGCTTGAGATATTGCAAGAACAAAGCCATGACAGGCCTGAGGATCACCACCTCTATCCCAAGCCATCACTGCCATTGCCAACAATGGGAGGAGCTGTACATTTTGGAATTCAAGGAGTCTATGTATGACCTGGAATCCACAAGTCAGGGGCTCATCGTCTCCTACATCAAAGACCAAGGGCCACTGTCAGCCACCAGTTCTGTTCTGTCACCAGTCACTACTGCCAGAGGCCTCTCCATTAGGTAGCTGAATCCATCTAAGCCAAAAAGCTGTTGACCCTGTAAGACCTGGCAGTCGTCAGTTCCAGTGTCAGAGCAGAACAATCAGAATCCTTGTACATAAATTCAGCAACCAAAAAACTGTGAAAAGTCAGTCCAGGCTATGAGCCCTCACTCATCTCATCATGACATGCCTCAACACCACCCTGCTCACCTCCTGTGTCTCAGACATAATAAACTCCCAGGGAGGATCAAAGTTTCCTGCAACCATTCTCTGTACAAGAAGACCACCTTTGAAATCTTCACACAGCTGAAAAGTGATGACAGACCTTTATTCATTACTGTTACGTGGGCAATGGATGATCTTGTAAGACACCATTAACATGGAGGTCCAGTATCCTGATCCCCTCATAACAGACTTTCAAATCTGCCACACTGCTAAACTTGCTCCACTTCAACTGGTAGTCAACACAGTAAATCTTTTCTGGGTTATATGGAAATGCAGCAGCATCGCAACACACAGAAGGTTAAGCTTATCAGCTTATTATGCATACACCTTGATCATCAGCAATTCCTCATTAATTAAGTTTCATGAAAGACTACATGGTGGTGGCATAAAACACTGGCCTCAGATTCAAGAAGAAGAACCCCCCATGCTCCAGGTACATGTTTCCACACCAATGACAAGAGTACTGTATACTAGTACTGCAAGAATGGTTTAACTCCTTGACAGATCTTAAAGTATGACAATGTATCCATGTTTCTCAATCTCCCCATACTGCCTTTTGTGAGCTAATAAGCAACTTTCTTAGCAGCTCACATGACATCACAGCAATCATCATTCAAGGAGGTCACTTATGATGGAGGTCACACATAAGCCAGGAAGTTCCAAACGCAGACATCTCATTACAAATCTTGGAAGATATTTCTCTGCCTTTATTGCATTTTGCAGAGTTGTGAATGCCCCAGCCTCAGTCACAAAACACCAGTAGTAATCATAAAAAAGGGGCAGCCTCTCTTTATGGATGTCTTTGTCTTTGCTCAGCATGAGAGGAAAATGTGTTTTTGGCCTTGCATTTTCTTTTTAAACAAATATTAAGCAATTAATTAGTAAATTGGCAACTGAAAACTTCTTAACGACTCAGATGGATGCTAAAATCACATTCTAAACAGTTTATTTGAACATTTTGCTCTCTCTGTCTCTCTTTCCACTACTGGTACCAATCTAAAAATCACTGTCTGTTGCTTTGTCACCAGTCTCAGCTCTATTTCTCTCCAACTTTAATTTTTTTTTTTTTATTTTTATTTATACAGACAGCTCTCTCTCTCTCTCTCTCTCTCTCTCTCTCTCTCTCTCTCTCTCTCACAACAGTACAACATATCATGCTAATTACATCTGTCTACATCATTAGTCCAGACATTCAGTATTAGTTTGTTCACTTTTCTGACTCCCCACGTGTCTCAATCACCAACCGAAAATCATCCAGTATGACTATATTTACCTCATTTCCTACATCTGCATCTGTCTACTGTACATCACCAGTCAACATCTCACATTTTCGTACTCTTTACGTCACCAAGTGCTTTCTGCCACGTATTTTGTTGATGAGGTTGCAAATCTTGAGCGCTGGTCCCAGTTTCAACCCCATATACTTCATCATCATATCACTGTTCAGGAGAAGCAGAGCCTTGCCGTCTATTTCCTGCAAAACAGAAGAATTTTAAATGTTACTTCAAACTGAATTTTTCATTATCCTGCCATCCATCCATCTTTAGTATAATATACTCTCAAAATTCTTGCAGGTTTCATTCCTCACTCTTCATGAACTTATTCTTCAGTTTATCGATCATCATACAGACGCCACTGACAGTGATTATTACACACAACATATAAAACGACTTTCTCTTCCCTAACACACTATAAAGAGATACTACAACATTTATAAATATGTACAGTACACTGCAGTACAAGATTAACAGTACAGTAATAATAAATACGTGTACAGCACACTCCCATTATCCACTCTTCCTGTAACTGATCTATCTATCTGTTTATAGCCAGACGCCTCAATCCCGAAAGGGATGGCCACAAAAAAATTGCCTTCATGTTGCCCTGTTCCCTTCCTTTCCATTGCCCTACCCCCAGCTTACATCCCCTTCTTTCTCATATGCCTGTCTACTCCATCCCTCCATCTCATCGTTGGTCTGCCCCCTCTCCACCACACTCACATCCACTCTCCTCATTTGTCTCTGACTCTTCATCCTCTCCATATGGTCAGATCACTTCAATGTATTTCTCCTAATGTTTTCCTATCACATTAACATCCACACCACAATGCTCCTTCACCCCCTCATTTGTCAGTCTGTCTCTCTATGTAACTCCACATGCTCCTCTCAAATAACTCATTTCCACTGCTCTCACTGTTACCTCTCTGCTCCATCCCTCCACCTCATCTTTGGTCTCTCCCTGCCTCCCCCCTCCCCTCCACCTCACTCTTATACATTCTCTTTGTTAGTCTCTCACTCTCTATTCTCTCCACATGGCCAAACCACCTCAGTGTATTTCTCCTAACGCTTTCTGTCACATCTTCCACATCACAATGCTCTTTCACGTCCCCATTTACCAGTCTGTCTCACCATGTGACTTCACATGCTCCACTCAAATAACTCATTTCCACTGCTCTCACTCTTGACTTGTCCTTCCAGCAAGGTCCAAGCTTCACTTCCATCTGTTAGAATGGGGATCACAATACTAGCATGCAGTGACCTTTTTACTTCCATGCTCACTTCCCAGCATCTTATCACTGTTTTCAATGAACCAGCAACCTTTCTTCCCTGTTGAATTCTTTCAAACATTTCATCCTCCTAACTTCCATTCATGGAGAATATGAGTGCATTTAAGTACTTGGGTAGTGTGATGAGTAAGGATTGAAGTTTAGAGGGTGAAGTGCTTGAAAGGGTGCAGCAGGGAAGAAAGGCTGCTGGTTCCCTGAAAACAGTGATAAGAAACAGGGAAGTGAGCATGGAAGTGAAAAAGCTGCTACATGACAGTATTGTGATACTAACTCTAACGTATGAAAGTGAAGCTTGGACCTTGTTGGAGGAACAGAAGTCAAGAGTGAGAAGAGTGGAAATGAGTTATTTGAGAGGAGCATGTGGATGTGATAGGAAGAGTTAGGAGAAACACACTGAGGTGGTTTGGCCATGTGGAAAGGATGGAGTGAGAGACTGACGAGGAGAGCGTATGTGAGTGAGGTGGAGGGGGGGAGAGGGAGGGGGAGGCCAAGGATGAGATGGAGGGATGGAGTGGAGAGGTATATGAGAGAGGGGAGTGTAAGCTGGGAGCAGGGCAGTGAGATGGCTGGGGAAAGAGCAACATGGAGGCGATTTGTTTGTGGCCACCCATTACGGGATTAAAGCGTTCAGCAATAGATAGATAGATTTAACTTCCATCCATACTCATTTCGCCACCCAGCTACTTAAATGCACTCGTGTTTTCCATTTCCTCACTATCCAGTATCACTGTTCATTCAGTGACTTCATTTCTCTCGAAAACCACAACTTTACTCTTCCCTGCATTCACCTTTAGATTCAGTTTCTTACACACACTCCCAAACATATTCCCCAAGCCTTGCAGGTCCCCTTTGTCTTCACTTAACAATACACTATTATCTGTAAACAACAGAACAGGAAGTTTCCAAATGGTGATGTCTCTCATTAGTGCCACTTCAACAACCACTGCCCTACCTTGTACTCATCCATATACAAACTGAGTAACCATGGTGACATAACACATCCCTGTTTCAATCCAACATTCAGAAAGAAAAATTCACTCAGTTCACAATCCACAAGCACTGCAGCCACGGCACCCTCATACATACTCTTTCTGGCATTCAATGACTTCCCATTTACTCCATATATTTTTAATATTTTCCACATTCCTTGTCTATCCACTCCATCTTATGCATTCTCCAAATCAATGAAGGCAGCATGCAACTTCTTTCCCTTCTTTAGAAACTTTTCCAATTAACACTTTAGGATGAATATCTGATCTACACAACCTCTTCCCTTCTTGAAACCTCCCTGTTCTTCTCCAGCTAATTCCTCTGTTACTCCCTAATTCTGCCAATAAATAACCAACCATATACTTTTCCTGTTACACCAGATCTCCTCAATTATTCCTGGATTTCCTTGCAAAACTGTTCTTTGTTCAAGGACTATCCTGGATTTGTTTTCACCCTTTACTCTGCTTGGGAACCCACTACTTCTGGACTTTGATATCTAGGACCAAACTATGTTGCTCTTGAGAAGGGGTCTCTCAATATCCAACTTTCACTTCTCACTCCCATCCTTCACTGGTCCCAACAGAAATTTCTAAACATGCTTAAGTCTGAATATCCTAGTAGTATATTCATTACAATCATAGCCTCAAGAGGATGGGTTATAGAACCACAGGCAATGAAGAGACACTTTGAATAAATCCTCCTCTGATTTTACCTCAGTATCTGAGAGCAGTGACTAGACATAAATTGATCAGACTCCTTCCAGCATTAACCTGGGAAGGTTCCAGTTCTCTTATATGGCTAATTACCATTAACAGTTTCCAGTTCAGTGTTTAATTTTGTGAGTATTCAAACCCAGCTATTTTAAATGCTCTTTCAATTTTGGCCAAATTATGAAAAATCATGTTCTTTAGCCCAGAGATCTCAACTTAACCTGCCGCGTGCCAGTGACATTTTAAAACGGTGTGACAAAAATCTGCGGTCAGTGCCAGTGCTGTTTTAAAATGGCTAAAAATCTTAAAATTCACTGTGACCGCATTTTTCAAGATTCATGGGTAGAAATTGGCAGGCATATATGGTAACTGTTCCTCTATCATGCCCCAGGCGGTCAAAGTCATATACCCACTCGCTCCCCCCCTCACACTTGCCCTGCCTCACTCTGCCCGGGTACCTCACCCAGTGCTGTACATAGTGAAAGCATGTTGTAAATATTTTCACATAAGTGTAAGGACTATACATGGTGAAATCAAGTTGTAAATATTTTCTTTTAAGTGTAAGGACTGTACATAATGAAGCCAAGTTGTATATACCTTCTTGTAAGTGCCAGGACTGTACACAGTGAAGTCAGGTTGTACCTAACTTCAAGTAGGTGTAAGACAATGCATTCACAGTGAGAGAGACATGCAAACTGTGACAGATGCTGAAGTAATAAGTAATCAGAAAAGTGTACTGAACATTGCTATATCTTCCCAGCATAAATATCTGAGTCTCCCTTACATAGAAAACGTCTTTCTCTCACCTATGTGGTGAGCGTGAAAGAGCAGGAATACCTGTATACGAGTATGCAGGACTCAATAAAACCCATTTATGAGCTTCGGTGAGTATTTTAAAGGTGAAATTCATTTTTCTTTTAAATAAGGGGGGGTGGGGGTGGGGGGTCTAAAAATGGCCAACACGGAGGTGACTCATAGGGCTAAAAATAGCTGGCACGCGGCAGGTTAAAGCTAACTGACCCTCTTTCCAATATCAAGGCCAATGAGGTCAGAAACTGCTACTTTGGTTTACCGCTTAATTTTATCTGGAAGGTTTAATCATGCAATGTCTGTGGGCTTTGCCTAGAGATCTTTCTCCAAAAAGTTTAATAGAGCCCACAGGTCTAAGGTCTCAAGGTCCACTTGTGTGACAATGGGAATCATTCATTCCTAGTGATGAAATTATATGTATTCTAGGTACCCGGTATACTAGAAGGCCAGCTATATTTACTATGTAACTAAGATTACCGGGAAGTTTTACAGTACAGTACCTTCAATATTTTCGCGATACAGTAAAACCTCGTTATAACGGACTTCAATAGACTGGAATTCGCTTTTATCGGACTTGAGGAGCTACCGGACTAAATTCCTATATATCAGAAAAAGTCTGATAAAGCCAGTAGTCTGGACTGCCTGACCACTTCAGCTATGTCATAAGCTAAATAAAAGACATGTTTACCAGTGTACAGTAGAGTATTATTATATATATTATACCATTTTATTAATGTAGTGAAGTTATAACACAGTACAGTACCACAATGGTAGTCAAAACAGTTTAAAAACTGATCACACAATCTGGACTAATGTCTGAAACATCGGAAAAAGTCTGGATTACCAGGGGGAATTCTGGATGTTGGTTTTATCGGAATTTTGCATTTTTCGGAAAGGTTTGGGCCCCAATTAGTCCGTTATAATGAGGTCTTACAGTATATACTCTCGCTAAATTTCGTTTCGCGATGGAATGGGAATGTTTTTTTACTAGGAGTCTCGTGATTTTCGCTCAATTTTCACAAGCCCCCGCATCTCCTCAGTCACTTGTTTTGAGCGGCCATGTTTGTGACATCACAAACAGGAGGTAAATAACCACTGCTCCCAGCCTCGGAATTCAAATTCAAGCCCCATCAAGCAGTTCAGCCTAAGTGTCAATGTTAGTAAATTCTTTGTTCAGTAATTTGTTATATGGCTAATTAACTGTATGTAATTTATAGTAGGGGTGTTGTGTCATTAATGGGTAGGTAAGGGGGAATGAGGTGGCTACAGGAGGTAAATAACCACTGTTCCCAGCCTCAGAATTCATCTTCAAGCCCCATCAAGCAGTTCAGCCTGTGTCAATGTTAGTAAATTCTTTGTTCAGTAATATACAGTAATCTCCCTACTATCCGGACGTCCACTATCCGGATGCATCACTATTCGGACATCGTAGGCTGTCCGACCCCCAAAATGCCCAAAAATCCGAAAAAAATCCAATTTTTTTGGACCGCGTCAGTTTGAACTTCCCGCGCGCGCCGAACAGCTGTGTTTTTGCACCTCCCGCCTCTGTCACGGTCTCATTTCCCGCTCCGCTCCTGGCTCATCAACACGCTCTCAAAATGGCTGCTGAAGTGATTGGTTTTGTGGTGATACCCTACCTCCTGCAGGGCTTGAAGCTGCTCTGCACCATCTTCATCATGTGTGTGATGATGGCCCCGCCACCTGAGAAGAGGAAGAAAGTGGTTCTGACTCTGGAGAAGAAGAGGGAGGTATTGGAGAAGGTGGACGCCGGGTGCCCGACATCATGGATCCTCCTTGAATTCAACCTCCCTCATTCCACTTTGTTTGATATCAAGAAGTCCCGAGACAAACTTACAGCAGTACACGGCTGATTTCGCTTCGAAAACCAGATGGAACATGGAGATGATGAGATTGACTAAATTCTCCAGGACTCGTCACTAGACCACACGGGAATTTACTGTTATGTACAGTGCAGTGAAGTGATGTGTTGCAAGGAATGCGAAAGAAAACGTTGTGGAAAGTGCTGGTGAGTGTAAAGTGCAGCGGAAGTGCTAAGGTGTGTCAGGTGCAAGGTCTTACTGTCAGAGTCTAAGATGACCAAGCGGGTTATACATCAGGAAGGCGGCATCATTCTCATAAGTACCCTAACTTCATCAAATTCCTTGTTTTGTTCTTTCCATATCATTACGCTCATGATAAACTGTGTGAGAGATGATTTCCATAATGATTTTCATGTCTAACCTGTTTTCAGCATGCAGTAAATTGGTAAAAAAAATTCCCATAAATGTTAATCATAATTTCCTGCTTTCAATTTAATTTTTTCATTCATGGTTTTGAAGTGCACAAGCTATGAAAAAGGTGAATGCCATTGATTTATGTGTAAGATGACTTCCATAATGATTTTCATGTCTAACCTGTTTTCAGCATGCTGTAATTTGGTAAAAAAATTACCATAAATGTTAATCATAATTTCCTGCTTTCAATTTAATTTTTTCATGCATGGTTTTGAAGTGCACAAGCTATGAAAAAGGTGAATGCCATTGATTTGTGTGCAAGATGATTTCCATAATTATTTTCATGTCTAACCTGTTTTCAGCATGCTGTAAATTGGTAAAAAAATTACCATAAATGTTAATCATAATTTCCTTCTTTCAATTTAATTTTTTCATGCATGGTTACCACTAGTATTGAAGTGCACCAGCTGTGAAAAAGGTGAATGCCAGTGAATTTCATGTCCGGTCATAACCTAACCTAACCTAACCTAACCTAACCTAACCTAACCTAAACTAACCTAACCATTTTGTTAATCATAATTTCCTGTTTTAATAATTTTTTCATGCATGGTTACCACTAGTACTGAAGTGCACCAGCTGCGAAAAAGGTGAATGCCATTGACTTTTTTTTTTTTTTTTTTTAATGCAAGGAAGAAGGAACCAAAGGCCAGGGCCCACATACTATTCTTTCCAAGAAAAAGTAAAAACAATACAAAAGAAAGCCAAATTCAAGATCCATTCATTTCGAGATGCCTGGACACACTGCGTTTGAAAGATTGGAGACCATAGGAAGTAGAGAATACAGACAGAGGGAGACAGTTCCAGAGTTGACCAGTTGCATAAATGAAGGACTGGAAGTAACGGTTAACTCTTGCATTAGAGAGTTGGACAGAAAAGGGATGAGAGATTGTTGCTAGACGGGTACTACATGCCCATCATAGAGGTGGAGGGATGCAAGCAGACAGTTCAGAGGAACACTGACCATTGAAGTAGCGATAGAAGAGAGATAAAGAAGCAACAGTGCGGCGAAGAGACGAAGGTTGAAGGGAATCAGTAAGAGGAGAAGAGTTAATGAGATGCAAAGCCTTTGACTCCACCCTATTGAGAAGAACTGCATGTGGGGAGCCTCCCCACACATGAGAGCTGTACTCCATACACGGGCGAATAAAACCCGTGTACAAGGTCAACAACTGTGCAGGGGTAAAGAAAGTTCGGAGTTGGCCCAGCACACCTAATCTCTTGGAAGCAGATTTCACAAGAGATGTAACATGTTCTTTCCAAGACAAATCCCGAGAGAATGAAACCCCAAGCATGTTCAAGGATGATGCAGGACTGAGCTGGACATTATTAAACATTAGTGGGTAATCCTGAGGAAGATTTTATCGGGTTGATAAGTGTAAGAACTGAGTTTTTGATGCATTAAAAATAACAAGATTATTTTTACTCCAATCAGAGATATGAGCCAAGTCAGACATTAGGTGTGCCATAGCCTCATCCCTTGTTTGCTGAAGTAACTGCAAAGATGGACGTTGCGGAAATCGAATGGAAAGATGAAGGGTGGAATCATCAGCATATGAGTGGATAGGGTTAGATTTACAGCTTAGAAGGTCATTGATGAATAAAAGAAAGAGAGTTGGTGACAGGACAGAGCCCTGAGAAACACCACTGTTGATAGGTCTAGGAGAAGAACGATGGCCGTCTACAACAGCAGCTACAGAACGACCAGAAAGGAAGCTAGAGATGAAGGCACAGATAGAAGGATAGAAACCGTAAGAGGGCAGTTTGGAAATCAAAGATTATGCCAGACTCAATCGAAAGCCTTTGAGATGTCAAGTGCAAAGGCAAAGCTTTCGCCAAAGTCCTGAAAGGAGGATGACCAGGAGTCTGAAAGGTAGGTGAGAAGATCGCCAGTGGAACGTCCCTGACGGAACCCATACTGACGATCAGAAAGAAGAATGTGACAGGAAAGATGCTTTAAAATTTTTCTGTTAAGAACTGATTCGAAAACTTTTGAGACACAGGATGTTAAAGCAATTGGACGATAGTTAGAGGGTTGGGAATGGTCACCCTTCTTTGGGACTGGCTGAATTAGAGCAAACTTCCAGCAAGAAGGAAAGGTACAAGTTGAGAGACAAAGGCGAAAGAGTTTACCTAGGCAGGGTGTAAGCACAGAAGCACAGTTTTTGAGGACAACAGGAGGGACTCCATCAGGCCCATATGCCTTGTTAATATTGAGGCCAGTGATGGCAGAAAATACATCAGCTGAAGAAATTTTAATGCTAGTCATGAGGAAGTCTGTGGGGGGAAGTGATGGAGGAACAGCATCGGAATCGTCTAAGGTAGAATTGGAGGAGAAAGTCTGAGCGAAGAGATCTGTTTTATCAGTAGAAGAAATAGCTACAGAGCCATCAGAGTAGAAAAGAGGAGGGAGGATGATGAGGTAAAGTTGTTAGAAAGGTTTTTGGCAAGGTGCCAGAAGGAGCGAGAAGAATTCGAGTTGGAGAGTTGGGAACATTTAGCACGGATGAAATTATTTTTAGCAGAGCGAAGAACAGACTTAGCACGATTCTGGGCAGAAATATAAAAACGATGTGATTCAGGGGTGGGTTGGCTCCGGTACCTTTTAAAGGCTCTCTCTGTTGCGGACAGCATTAGAACAAGTGTGATTAAACCAAGGCTTTCTTGCAATAGTCAGAGGATATGAAAAAGGAATGTATGCTTCCATGCCCAAGAGAATAACCTCCGTAATGCGCAAGGCACACTCAGATGGCTCCCGGCCATGGAAGCAATAATCATTCCAAGAAAAATCAAAGAAGTACTGCCTGAGGGCCTCCCAATCTGCAGCCCCAAAGTGCCACAGGTGGCATTTCTTTGGAGGGTCCACAGGCTGTACTGGAGCAATAGGACAGGTTAAGGTAATAAGGTTATGATCGGAGGAGCCCAACAGAGAGAAAAGATTAACAGAGTAAGCAGAAGGATTAGTTGTTAGGAAAAGGTCAAGTAAGTTGGAACTCTCTCCAAGGCGGTCAGGGAAACGGGTAGGGTGCTGTACAAGCTGCTCTAGGTCATTAAGGATAGAAAAGATGTTGGCTTGTTCACCAGGTGGAGCAGTGAAAGGAGAGGAGAGCCAAAGGTGGTGGTGAACATTGAAATCTCCTAGAAAGGAGATTTCAGAGAAAGGAGAAATGGATAGAATGTGTTCCATCGTAGAAGTAAGATAGTCAAAGAATTTTTGATAGTCAGTAGAATTAGGAGATAAGTAAACAGCACAGATATATTTAGTCAGAGAATGACAGGGGAGCCGAAGCCAGAGAGTAGAGAATTCAGAAGAATCAAGTTCAGGAACACGAGAGCAAGATAGATTGTTGTGTACATATACACAACAGCCACCTTTGGCTTTGAAATGAGAATAAAGAAAGTAGGAGGATACAGAAAAGGGTTTGCTGTCAGTTGTCTCAGACAGCTGAGTCTCAGAAAGAAAGAGAAGGTGAGGTTTAGAGGAGAAGAGGTGGTGCTCAACAGAGCGAAAGTTAGAGGAAAGGCCGCGAATGTTACAGAAATGAAGAAGGAGTGAGTCAGACAGTGGTTCCAGGCAGCTCCGAGAGTCGCTAACTCAGTGAACAGCTGAGCCTAACTTACCTCAAATTCATTCTTTTTGGGTTAAATTTAAATGAATTCATGCTTTGTGTTCATTATTTTAGTGCACTAGCTGTGAAAAAGGTGAATGCCAGTGAATTTCATGTCCGGTCATAACCTAACCTAACCTAACCCTTTTTCTGGTAACAATTTACATCATTTACTGTATTTGATGCTTTGTATCCAATAATTTAGTGCATAAAATGTGAGAAAAGATGATTTCCAAGTCCGACAGTTACTTATACTATGGTGGCAAGTTCTGAGCACCTATGCCTTACTCACCTCTAAATCATCATTTTTTGGCTAAAATTCAATTAATTCATGCTTTGTGTGCATTATTTATGTGAAAGGGGACCTAAATAAGTGCTATACATGTCCGGTAGGGAGGTAGGAAGGTAGTTTTCTGATTTAGGTTAGGTTAGGTTAGGGTCATGAATGACCGGTGCTGGAGCTTCAGGGCCACTATCCGGACAAGACCACTGTCCGGACATGCCTTTGGCTCTATTACGTCGGATAGTGGAGGGATTACTATATCTGATTAACTGTATGTAATTTATAGTAGGGGTATTGTGTCATTAATGGGTAGCTAAGGGGGAATGAGGCTAACCCCAAAACCAATTACCACTTATTACATGTAAAGTACACACACGAATTTCGCGAGTTTTATTTCGCGACGCAATTGCGGTACCAATTAGCCACGAAACTAGTGCGGGTACTGCATTAAAGACTAAAAAAAAGTTGAATCTACTTCCCCATTTCATTTCTTCATTCAGGGTATTGGTAGTAAATGACTGAGACTTTATTTAATAAGATGGTGGTTTCCACCTACTGAGGTTGCCTGTTCTCACTTAAGGGTCATACTAGTTTCCACATCAAGGTTTAATTAGCCTCCTTATTGCTTCCTCAGCCAGATGGATGGGGGAGAGAGGGAGAGAATGGGAAAGGCCAATGAAAGAAGGAAACTTCCCAATTTTCTCCCATACTTGTTCAGCTGCATGAATCACCTTCAGCAGGTGGTATATGTAGCTCATAGGCATGGCATCACATCCAAAAAGGCCAGTAAACTGCCAAGGTTTAGAATAAAACCTTATTTGCTGGCTTGAAGGATGTACTGCCATATTACTACACTCCTTGATCTGTGGTCTCCCTTTTCCTCCCTCATGCTCCCTTCACTTCTGCATATTAGTTTTTACAAGGATACATGGAATGATAAATATAAACAAATGAACAATGCAATGCACCCGCAGTATGCAACAGTGCTGGTACAGGTTCTCGGGCCATATGAGGGCTGGTACTACAATCCCAAACAGATCAACTTTTCATACTGAATAATCTCCATCAACATATCCATATCCCACACCAAGCCCTCTTCCTCCCATCATCCCCAGACATCACCTTTTGCTCCCCAAACCTTGCCCCCACACCATCCCGGAGAGTGGTCAAAACCCTTGGATCTGATCACCTCCCAATCACCATCACTACCAAAATCAGAATCACCCCAGCTGACCACAGACACACATACACTAATTAAAAAAGAGCCAACTGGGAGGCCTTCACAACTGAAAGAGAACAACATTTCAAAACATTAAACAGTACATCTATCAAAAACATCAACATTGCTGTGCACACTTTCAATACAATTATACAAAATGCAGACAAAAGACACATCCCTAGAGGCAACAGAAAGAGACACAACCCCAACGTCACACCAGAAATTCAAGGCCTCATCAGCCAACGAGACACACTACAACACTCCCCAACACCCCATACACAACACATCGTAAAACAAATACAAGAACTCAACACTCAAATAAACAATAAAATATCAGAACAGCAAACACTAAAATAGAATAATTATCTCTAAACACCTGACCACAAAACAAACACCAGGAAACTCTACAAAACACTAAACAGCATCACACTCTCCAACAGCAACACTACTCGTACACAATCATATGCTGCCATCACAACAACAGACACCATACCTTCAAACAAACAACAAGCAAACATTATCATCAATCACTTTTCACATGTCAGCCATCTAAACCCCCATCACGACAACCAAAATATCATCCGACGAAAGAGACAGATCCTCAAAGACCCAGACTACGCACCTTTCACTTACAACCAAACGAAGCACATCATTAGCAACTTTAAGCACTCATCTGCCTGTGGACCAGACAACATAAGTAACATTCACCTTAGGCACCTTGGACCACAAGGCATACAAGCACACACAAATATATCAAACTACAGCTACTCACACAACATAACACCCAACATCTGGAAACATGGGATTATCATCACTACCCCCAAACCCAACAAAGACCCCACGTTACCTTCCTCACACCGCCCCATCATACTCCTCTGCACCCCCTCTAAAGTTACTGAATGACTGGTACTACAGCTAGTTACACCTCACACCCTCCTAGCCTCATCACAACATGGCTTTAGGCCACTACACTCCACAAACACCCTTCTTACAGACCTTACACACACAGTTTTTGATGGCATGAATTCAGCTAGGCCACCACACAGAACACTCCTAGTCACACTAGACATTAGCAAAGCTTTGATGCCATCCCCTGTCACAACCTCACAAACAAAATATTCAACACAAGCATGTACATTAACACAAAAAGATGGCTGGAAAACAACTTAGCAGGCAGATGTGCACCTGTAACATTTGCCAGTTAGTCTTCAAACATCAGAAACTTCACAAATGGCGTCCCCCAAGGATCTGTTTTATCCTCTACATTGTTTAACCTATACATG
>JAGKTI010008443.1:16883-30904 GCA_018397915.1 Birgus latro
GAGAAGGGAAATGGGAAGGGAGAGAGGGAGAGGAAAAGAAAGAAGTGGAGATAGATAGAGAGAGAGATGGGGGGGGGGGGGGGGTGGGAGGAGGTGAGAGAAATGGGAAGGGTTGATGGAGGGGATGGTGAGAAGAGAGGTATTTGAAGTGAGGGAGATGCGGGAGAGAGAGATTGGAAAGGGTTTGGAGAGAAAGATAAATAAGGAGGGGATCAGAGTGGGATAGAAGAGGAATGCGATGGAGGGGGATAGAAGAGATAGGAGGGGGTTGGAGGGAGGAGGGGCCAAATAGAGTGGGAAGAGAAGAAGAAAAGGAAGGAAGAGGAGAAAATGAAAGGGGTTTTAAGTAATTTTTTGATGGTGATGATAATGATAACAGTAAGCGGGAATAGATAAAAGCAAGAACAACAACAACAATAATAATAAACGAAAATGAGATAATAATCGGTGAATAAGCAAAGGTGAACAAAGCAGTTACGGAAGAATATGGTCAGTTGAGAACAGTAATGATTGCGAACACAAAGGAACGAACAGAGGAAATAGTAAGAGAAGGAGATGATAGAGACTGAAGTGGCATTGTGGAGATGAGAATGGAAAGATGTGAGTGGGATTGGTCAGAGGGGCGATATCAGACAAAGAGAGGGAATGGAAAAGAAAGAGAAGGGAAGGAGAATGGAGGGGAAGAAAAAAAAATGTGGAAAGAAAAATAATAGAGAAAAGGAAGAAAAAGTCGAGGAGGAAGAAATAGAAAGGAAGGAGAATGGAAGTAAGGAAAATGTGTGGGAAGAAGGAAAATAACATAAAGAGCGAATGAGGGCAAAGATGGTGGGGTAGGGAAAAATAAGAGAAAGATATATATAGGAGGAATATAGGGAAGGAAAGGAATGATGGAGGAGAAAGGAGATATAAGAGAAATGGAAAAGGAGCAACGGAAGTGAAGGTCGCAGAGTCGTAAGAAGGTAGAAGGCGGTGTTGAGTATGTAAGGAGGGGGTAAAGAGGTGAAGGGAAGAGTTTGTAGCAGCTGGTCTTACCCATCAGCACTCCCTACCGCTGACACTAACACCCTCACTGTCTCCCCCGCCACACCTTACACCCTAACGTACGGCCGCGGATGGTTGCCTTACCGTAGTCACCCCTAGGAGTCCCTGTGGGCATGGTGCTGTAATGGTGGTGACTGCTGTTCCCTCTACCATAACGTCTGTGGTGGTGGGTTAGTGGTATTTATGGTGGTAGGCATGTGGTGGTGGTATGATGATGGAGTGGTGTAAAGGATTGGCAGGTGTGGTAATGACGTCATGTGATGGAGAGTGTTTCATTTTATTAGAGAGAGAGAGAGAGAGAGTGAGTGAGTGAGAAACAGAAAGTGAGAGGGCTTTGTATCCATTGATTGGCTGGGGGTGAAAATATTAATGTTTTGAGAGAGTGAGAGAGAGTGGTCAGCGGGCACACAGGAAACACGATCACCAAGAATGAAATGCCAGGGGGGGTGATTTATGCTTCGATGTCTCTGCCATAAATCACTGGGCATTTTATCCATTGATGTCATTTGCGTCTCCCCCCTGACCCTTTTGGCACCGGACCCCCCTCCCTCCCCCCATGTTTGTGCCATTGCGTGCCTCGCATTTGACACTTCCACTCGTCCGTTCCTCTATTTCGATGCGGCCCTTGTTAATTTGGTGAGCTGTCTGGCCGTCCATGTTGTTATTCGGTCGTTCGTCTAATGTGTCTGTTAGAAAATGTTTGTTAGTCTCGTGTCATTGGGTTGTTAGCATTTGACGTTTCTACTTGACCATTTCTCACTTTGTCTAGGCGTTTGAGCATTCATCTTTTTTATGTCTGTTAGTGGTATGTTTTTCGACTCTGACAGCCTATTAGAGTCCTTTTCTTAGTAAGTACGGTACTATGTTTGTCACGTTCCACTTCCATAATTTCGTGTACTGAATGTTGTTTATATTCCAGTTATAAAAACGTATTATTGAGACTTCATTGTTAAAAATCTGTTAGAGATCTTTTTTAATCTGGCGGTATCAGTAAGTGTTCTCAGTAGATATTTCTCACATCACATCTCACTGAAAGAGTTGACCTGTCTTCGTTATATACCGGTACTGTATATAATTCAACTTTTTTTTTTCTGCAGTTGATTTATGTATTCGTACCCACTCAACATAAATTACACCATTCATATTGCTGTCAGTTTAACCGTCTCATTTATTCGTTCTTCCACTCATGTTCCCAATTCCTTCCTACCTTCATTTCCTTTTTCTTTCTAGTCTATTTTTTTCTATTCATATTCCTTCCCTCCATTTCCTTTGCGTTCATCCCAGCTGTCTACTCTATCCTTCCATCCACTATTTCATTATTCATTCCTCCTTGTTTCCCTTCATCCAGTTTTGTCATCCATTTTAGTCCTTCCCAGATTCGCATCCGTTTACTCTCTCACTCCTTTTACCTCGATCCCATTCATCTTCCTTCCCTTCCTTCATTCCTCCCTGTCTATTCATTATCATTCTTCCCATTTACTCCCTCCCTCCCTCCCTCCCCTCCACCTTTCGTTCATCAGCGCACCGATCCTAATTTTGCTCTTACCCTGATTACTTCCATTTACGCAGTCTCATTTGCCTTATCACTCCAAACCTCCCTTTTTAACTGCACTATATTGGATGAGAGGCAATGCAGTAGTTAAGTGAATTACTGGTAACGTAGGTGGGGGAGTTGATGGTGGATTGGATTGATTTGCTGGATGGATGGAGTTAAAAGGTGGATGGATGGATAGCTTGAGTTGAAAGATGGATAGATGGCTGGAGTTGATAGGTGAATGGATGAGTGTTAAAAAATGGAAGGGTGAATAAATGGTTGAGTGGAAAGATGGAGGTATCGATTCATTAAGTCGCGGGGTATTAGTTTAGTGTAATGGTTTGTGTTATGTGTGTGGGAGATGAAGATTGATAAAACTGATGAATGAATGAATTATCGGGTTGGTGAATTGATGAATGGATTGAGTTTAATTACCTGTATTGTAATTGTATGAAGGGCAAGAGTTAGGTGTATGTTAGGTTGTGGTGTTTGGGGATTGAAAGGTGGATTATCATGAGATTGGCTGATGGATTGAGTTGATTGTTCTCGTCCTCATATATTTTCTTTTCCATCGCCATACCCCTTCATCGGCACTTCTGTTTCCTTCCCCTCTTCTCTCCCCTTCCCACTTTTAATCCCCTCCTTCCCTTCTCTCTTCTCTTCATGTCCCTCCCCCGTCTCACATTTTCCCCTCGTCGTCTCCACCTCCTCCTCCCTCTCTGCCGGCATCCGCATCATTAGACCGAGGGAGTGAAGCGAAAGGAATCCATGTTTGTTTTCCCTTGCATGTTTTTATACTACTCAGTCTTCCTCTCTTTCCTCTTTCTCCTTCCACCCCCTTCACTCCTCTTTCTCCTTGCACTCCCTTCACTCCTCTTTTCCTGTGCCGATATTCACTTCATTAGGCCAGGTCAAGGGAATGAAGGACAGGGTATATTTGTTTTCCCCACCATATCATTCTACTATTTGTTGCTCTTGATTTTCCCCCTTCTCAAATTCTTTCTCTCTTTACCCCGTCACCTCCTCTCTCTCCCCCCTCCTTCTCCGGCGGGATTGGCATCATTAGAGTAGAGCGATGAAGCGTAAGGAATGTCTGTCTGTTTCCCCCCTTCATATTTTTGTACAAGTTGGGTGACCGCGTGTTTGCCATGTACAGCGATCCACTTTCCTCCTATCTATGTGTGTGTGTGTTTAATATTCTTTGCCGTCACGTTGTAATATATTGTTGATACATTTATTACACATTTCGTTGCTAGTATAACTCTTTCATTCTTGCTTTATTTACTTACCCCTGATGTGCTTTAAAATTTCCTGCTGAATGATAAACACGTGTATAAAATGTTGAAGACGACGCGTACTGGCCCCTCCCTCGTCTTTACGTGCTCTTAAATCAGCACTTTTGGCCACTTACTGCCGCACTTTTTTTTTTTTCGGTTGGTTAAACACTGGCGCAAGATAGTTACGGTCATTGATGTGTGGCGAGGTGTTGTTTGTGTTGGTGTGGGATGGTGTGTATTTTTGGGTGTATTTTGGTGTTCGTTTGGGTGTGTTTTTGGTGTACCTGGGTTTATTTTTGGTGTATTTTGGTATGTATTTTTGGGTGCACGATGGTGTGTATTTTTGGGTTTTGGGGTCCGATGTTTGTTGCGGGATGTGTTGCGGTGTGTTATGTTGATGTGTTGTGGTGAAGTGTACCGGTATATTAGCCTGCTCTCATCCTGTTTGTTTCCCTCAAATAAATGGATGGGTAGAATACAGAACTGAGAAGAGGAAAGGATGGCAGCAATGCACGGGTATATTTTTAGCTGTTAATAAAAATGAACTTTTAAATATACGATAATTGAAATGGGCTTGACATGGCGGGTGAATTTTGGAGCGCTTTGATATAATGTGTCAGAAATATGGACGTTAAAAAATGACGTGTCTCTCAGGGTACACGTTATCTGTGGCAGTTCCCCCTCGCCCTGCCCATCATCACCACCACCACCACCACTACTGCTACGAGCGCCTCCATCACCAACACCAACACCAACACCCACCCTCCGCACCAGCAGCATCACCATCATTGCTGCTGCTAGACTGTCACCTCAGTACCGTCATCAAACGCTATCATTGTTACGTTATTACCACTACCACAACCATCACCACCACCGCCACGATCACCACCACTGCTATCAGCATCATACTACCGTCATTACCTGTAGCACAACCATCATCATCACCAGCACCTCTGCTATCACCTCCACCTCTTCATCACACCATACCACACAAAACAACTACAGTACGTTACATATCACCACCATATCGCACTACCTTACTACAACCACCATAACTACTACTCATCTCACCACAGCCACAGCCACTCCATCATCAAACCACACCACAGCAAACCCCACCACTAGCAGAAGCGTGTTCCCGCATAACACCCTTCCCCCTAACCCCTCCCCGCACCCCCTTTCCCCTCCCCGCACCCCCTTCCCCTCCATCACTCCACCTGCCATTTCACGTCACTCCACACCCGCATCAGCCACTCCCCCACCCCCACCCCCCTCCTTCATGTAACCCCATAACCAACCTACTTTCATACTTATATACATTCACACATACATACTGTACATAGCTTACATATATATATACACACACTCCCTGTCTGTCATTCGTCTCTTTCCTCGCTTCACAGCCCTTCTGTCTTCCCCTCTTCTCCCCCTCCCTCCCATCGCACCTCTTCATACTTGTACCTTTTCACCCAACACACTCCTCTCCCGTCCCTCGCACACCTCTTTCCCGTCCTTTCTCACATCCTTTTCCCCTGTCGCATTATCCTAACCTCCGCCAAACCTAGTTGTCTTTTTCTCCATCCATCCCTTTCCCCCCTCCTTCACACAACACTCTCTTCCTCTTCCTGCACACTTCCTTCTCTCCTTCATACTAAAGTCTTTACTTCCTCCCATCACACACTTCGCCCCTCCACACTTGTTTTCCCCTCTTTGTCACTCCTGTCCTCCCTTTTCTCTTCCTCGCATGCGTTGTATCCTTCTTTTTCCCTTATCAACCTCATCACTTCATTCCTCTCCTCTCCTCCCTCCCCTGTCTCCCCCAGTAAGGTAAAGCTGACAGGTGTTTCTGCACTTAACACCTGTCGGAGTGTCTACACTTGTGGCGAAAGAAGGCTTATGTTCTGATTTGTATTCGCTTGTCTCTCTTCTCTCTGTTTTCCTTCTTCTCCTTTCCAGTTCCTTTCCTTTCCCCTTTCTTGTTCTTTCCCATGTGATCACTTCCCTGCCCTTGTTCTTTTTGCCTTTTTTCCCTCTGCATCATTTGTAGTAGTTTCTCATATATCCATCTCCTGCCCCCCCCCAACCCCCACACACACCTGCTTAGTCTTTGTACACGTCATTTTATCGTGATTTATATGCAGATTTTGTAAAGACAAAATGTACACATCTCAAACACCTCCATGTTTGACCTGAATGTGAAATAACGTTTTGAAAGGACAGGATTTTCGAACATGATTTTATTTTATTTTATTTTTTTGTTCCGTTATTGGATTAGTGGTTGTTGTTTGGGATTGAAAATAGTTACGATGTTATTGTGGACAAACAGATGATTGTGTGGGATTTAAGGTCGTGGCATTTGATCCTCTGTTGTCTGTGTGCTTAAGGGTGTGTTTCAGTTGCTTGCTTAAGGGTGTGTTTCAGTTGCTTTGGCTTGGAATGACACGGTTATTGAGGAACAGATTAAGACCACTTGTTTCGCCCTTGCTGTGTGTTGCATTGTCTGTTTCTTGCTGCACCAGAGTTTAGGAAAGGGAACTTAAGCACCGTCCTTCGCTTACCAACTCATAAACGTTTGATCATGAATTTTAGTTGTGAAGATAGAGACGATGCTGAAGCTGATAATAATTCAGTACTAGTAGTAATAGTAACGACGACGATGATAATTATCCAGAATCAGACCGAAAAAGGAAAAATCAAGGTCACTGCTTTGCTTGTGTATGTGATAGGCCTAAAACAGGGAGGGGGGAGGAAGGGAGAGAGAGGGAGGAGGGTCAGGGGGTTAGGGGAGACTCAGCTGTTAATTGGGGGTAGTTTGGCTTGTAATTAAAGTGATCCGGGTCATTATTGAGGAAGTTTACTTGTGGCCATGACGTTGGTTTTTGTAATTGCGTTAGTGGGAATCTGGGCGATGGTGGTAGTGGTGGTAAGAGTGGTTGTTGGAATAGTAGTAATTGTGGGAGGGATTGGGATGGTCGTGTTGGTGGTTGTGTTGGGAATTGTGGTAGGGATTGGGATGATTGTGATTGTGGTAGGGATTATTGGTGGTGATTGGAATGGGATGATTGTGGTAGAGATCTGGGTGTTGGGTGATGGTGGTGGGGATTGTAATACTGGTAGTTGTGGTACATAGTTTTTATAATTGCGTATGTGGAGGTTCTAGGAAATTGTGGTAGGGGTGGTACTGGGAGGAGGAATGTTGGTACTAGTGGTTGTGTTGGTGGTTGGAGTGGCTATGTGAGTTGAAATTGTGATTGTGGGAGCTGGAAATTTGATGGTGGTAAGGGAGGTTGGGGGGGGGAATTAAAGGTGCTGGTACTGTCTGTGTTTAGTGTTTCCATACAGTGACACTTTCATTTTATTTATTTATCGATATATGTAACCGATATTATTGCCCATTTTGAGTCTCCTAGCAAGAACGCAGCACAATAACGTCATCGAACTGAAGGGGTTAGCGGTAGCAGGTAGTGGTGGTAGTCTTAGGCCTTGGTACTCCCTCCATACAAGGTAGCCCCGTGCTAGGAATGTTGAGAGAGGGGTAGGAGGGAGGGAGGGAGCTGCTGAGAGGTAAAGAGAGGGAGGGGTCGTGGAAAGGGGGGTTGATTTTATGAGAGAGAGAGAGAGAGAGAGAGAGAGAGGGAGAGAAAAGGGGGGTGGGGGGGCGTAGGTGGAGAGATGGAGGAAAGGAGAGGGCATGTGTGGTGTGAGAGGGGGTAATGTAAAGGGAAGAGGGGGGAGGAGGAGGTGGATGGGAAACTGCAGACTAGATAAGTGTGGTGAAGTGGAAGAGGAGTTAGAGGATGGAGGGAGGGGAGGAAAGAGTATGGAGGAGTGTAGAGAAACGCTTCCCCAGTGTAAACAGGGCAGTGTTGACCATCCTCTCTCCCCTTCTCATAAATGCTCACACCTACACTCACATCCCACATTTTTGGTCCTTTTTATGGGGGTTATAAGTCTTTCTCTCTTTCTGTCTCATAGATGTTTATTTGTTGTAATTGTTACTGTTTATCTTTTTTTTCTGTCCTAAATGCTTACATGTCTGATATAATTCTCTTTCTCTTTTTGTGTCTTCTATATCTTGCCCTCTCACTGCTGACAGCTGTTACGCTTCTCACTTTATCTCCACTTGTTTACCAATATATTTATCAAATTCTGATTCCCTTGCTGTAATTCCCTTACGTTCTCTATTTTTGTTCCTCTCCCTCTCACATAAGCAGGGTTATAATTTTCTATATTGCTCATACCTTGCATACTCCCATCTCAGGTTTTATGACCGATTATAATTCATGGATTTAAAATATGGTCGTTGCTGTATTTCTTTTTTTAATCAATTTCTTATCACTTTGCTATTTCGTTTTATGTTTCGTCTTCAAATGGTTCCAACCTTTTCTCACTTAATTTTCTGCATAGTTTCCCTTTCACGCTGTTTTGTGCGTCAGTTTAATTCCTTTTAGTTTTGATATCAGTTGTGTATGTGCCTTTTACTTTCTATCTTGCCACTTCTTTTTTTCCTGAAGGTTATAGTTCAGAGCGTCTTCTTTCATCACCCATCTTGTTTTCTAGCCTATCGTCCCTCTTCGCGCCTTAGTTCTTCCGTTTCTCCCCTCATATAACTTTTTCGTCACTTCATCTTTTCTCCCCTCTCTTCTCTCTTCCCCATTTTCCCATCACCATACCTCCATCGTATATCCTCTCTTTTTTCCATTCCGCGTGTGTTTATTTCTTCGCTTTTCCATTCTGTTTTACCCACTCCTCCTCTCTCCTACCTCCTGCTTACCTGCCCCCCCCCTCTGTCTCCCTTCCTTCCTTCCTTCCTCCCTCCGTCCTTTTTCCTGCTCCTGCTCGTGCCAGCCTCCTCGCCTCGTGTTTATGAAGGCCGTGGTTCACACTTACGACTCTCACAACTTCTCTTTATACACGCTTCGGGTTAGTTTCCCCTGTTCTCCTTAAAACCCAGAATCTCAGTCATCTTTTCCTTCCTTATTATTTTCTTCCCTCCCCCCCTGTTTCTTTCGTTTTTTCCTTCCTTCTTTTCCTCCGCTTCTGTCCTTCATTTGTTTGTTCATTTTTGTTTGAGCTTTTTTGTCATCTATCCTGTTACGTTCTGCTGGCTGTACCTTCCTTCCTTCCGTCTTTTCTCTTCATTCTTTCTCTTATCTTCCTTCTCTCCTTCCTTCCACATCGTTCCCATCTTTCTTTCCCTTCCTTTCATATTTTTCACACCCTCCTTCTTCCTTCCGCATTGTTCCCATCTTGCCTTCCTTTCTTTTGTATTCTTCACACTTTTCTCTCATCTTCCCTTCAAGTTAGTTTCCCCGTTTACCTTAAAACACAAAATATCGCCCATCTCTTCCTTCATTTTTTTTATTCCCCTTCCTTCCTTCTCCTCCTTCCCTTCCTTCCAGTTAATAAAGTGTTTTTCTTTATACCTTCCCTCCTCCTATTGTCATTCCTAATTTTTTTTTTTCTGCCTTTCCTTCTTTCTTTAGTCATCCTTCCTTCCTTTCTGTCTGCCTTCCTTTCCATCTTTCTGTCTTTTTTTCCAGGCAGGTAACTACTACAATTTCTCAGTGTAGACGCATCCGTTTACTTTCCCACTTTCCCTGGTTTCTTTTTAAAGCGAGAAGCCATAGCCATTTTTTTTTTAGTTCATTTTTTTTTTCTTGTAACGTTTCCTTATTCTCTCTCCTTCCTTCCGTACGGTTGCAACTGCCGCAACATTTGCTCTCCTGAAGCTGCCCTCCCAGAAAATCGTTGTTATTTCTTCCTTCCATCCATACTAAATTCTGGCCATCCTTCCTGGTCTTCTTTCCTTCCTCCCTCCCTCCCTCCTATACTTTTTCTTTCCGTCCTACCTGCTCCTCTTTCGTCTCCTATATTCCTTCTTTCCTTTGCTTTCCTGGCTTCTTCCTTCCTTTCCTTTTACCACTGCTACTATTTCTATACATGCCTCCCTAAAAATCTTAGCTGTCCTCGATTCCTCCTTCCTACCGTTCTCTCCTTTCCTTATTTCTTCCCCTGCCATCCTCCCTTAATATTCTCCTTCAGGCAGATCCCTCTTGAATTTCGTGCTATTCTTCTCTCTTCTGGCTCACTCCTTCCTTCCTTCCCTCCTTCCATCCTTCCTTGAATCTTATTACGTTAAGTCTTACTTCAGAATCCATTCACTCTCCCTCACACCTCTGTCTGTAGCATTTTCTCTTAGATTTTGATAGAGGGAGAGGGTGGCTAGGATGACAAAAGGGGTTAAGAGAGAAATTGTATGGAGAAGTGGGGAGTAAGGAGGTTCGGAGAGAATCCAGATATCGTACTGTACTGGAATACTTCATCATTATCTTCTCCGTTATATCTTCCGTTCCTCCCTACTACACTCATAAAAGTAAAAGAACAGAGGAGGGGAGGGGGAAGTATCCAGGAAGAGGGGAAAGGGCGAATGGAGTGGGGGGAGGGGGATCCAGGAAGAAGGAGAGGGGATACTTGGTCGTGGTGATGGTGGTGGTGGTGGAAGGTGAAGTTAGTTTGTGTAGGGAAGGGGGAGCTGGAAAAGAGTACGAGCCGAGGGGAAAGGAGTGTGAAGAGAAAGAGTGAAGTGGGGGAGAGAGAGATCCAGAGAAAGACTGGAGGGAAAGGAGGGGAGGGTACCTGGTGGTGGTGGTGGTGGTGGAAGGTGAAGTTAGTTTGTGTGGACCCCAGAGGATACCTCCCTAATTGGGTTGGGGGAGGGGCTTGTGGCTGATGGGCCCTCACCTTCTTCTTCCCGCTTTTCTTCGTTCTTGTCTTCTTCCTCTTAATCTTCCTTGCCTTCTTCCTCTTAATCTTCCTTGTCTTCTTCCTCTTCGTACTCTTCCATGTCTTCTTCCTTTTCTTCCTCTTCATACTCGTCTTTGTCTTTACCTCGTTATACTCTTGTCTTCTTACCCTTCTTATTCTTCCGTGTCTTGCTCCGCTTCTAGTTTTCCTTGTCCTCTTCCTCTTCTCCTTGTCATCCTCTTCTTGTTTTTTTATAGCTTCATTCACCATCTTTTTTCATCTTATTTTTCCTTTGTTCCCTTCCTTCTTTTATTATTGCTCATCTTCCACACTATAATCTCTTAATTTTGCTTCCATCCTCTTCGCATCCTTTTTGTCCTTCGTCACTTCTCTTCCTTCCACCCTTGGCTCATCACCTTTACCGCCTCTCATTTTTCTACTCTCCATCCCATGTTCTTTATCCCCTTGTCCATTCTCCGTCCTTATCTTTCTTCTCCTTTCTCCACTTCTTCTCCTTTCTCTTATCGTCTTCTCTTCCCTCTCCTTCCTCTTCTCATCCCCCTTATTCACCTCCCATTCTTTCCACCCTTCTTGTCTCCCTTTCCATCTTCTCGCCCGCTTCTTTCCTTCCTCCTCCCTTTCTCCTCCCTCTCCCCTCCCCCTTGTTTTCCTCACTCCCTTCTTCCCAAGTTTGTGGCGGGCGTGAGGAGGAGCGGGATTTGCCCAATCTCGGCCCTGTTTGTTTCCTACAGTTTCTTGACATTTCTTACCTTTTCGTCATAGATACGGTTTTATATTTATATATATTTTTTTTTCATGTGTTCAGGTTCCTTTATATTTCTTGCACGCGGTTTTTCATTGTTTCATTTTCTAGCATTTATTTTTTTCCACACTTTCAATTTTCATCTTTTTTCTTTTCGTTTTGGGGTTGGCCTCAGTATTTCTTACGCATTGTTTCTTTTCCTCGGCCATGTTTCAGGTGTTTTCCCTTTTTATTTTACATTCCCGCCTTTTGATTTTGTTATATCTAGTTTTTTTTTTAGGTCCTCTCCCTTTTCTCTCCTCCCATATTCAGTGTCCTTCTCTTGTCCATCCCTCCTTATTTTGTCGTCCTTTCTTGCTCCTTTACCTTTTACACATATTGCATCTCTACCATCGTCATCTTTATTCCACACGTCCTTTAGTCCTCTTTTAATCATACCCCCTTTCTTCTACAATTTTCTTTGCTTCTATAATTCCTTCCTTCCTTCCGTCTTCCTTCCTTCCGTCTTCCTTCCTTCCAGCCTTCCTTGCTTCCCCATCTCCCATCGTCATTGTCCCCTTGGTTGGATAAGCCTGCTTCTGTCCTGCCAGCTTTAGTCTTGGGTACTCTCACCCCTTCCCTTCTTCCTTCTTTCCCTCTCTCCCTCATTGTCTCTATGTTATCATCCTTAATTCCTTCCTTCCCCCAAACCTCTTTCTTTCTGTACTCTTTTCCTTTCTTTCCCGTTCTTTCTTTATTTCTCTGCCTTATCTTCTGCATAATTATAATAATAAGTATGAACTCATGCGGTGAAAATGCGGATACGGATTGGTAATTATGCAGGTGATGATTATCGTCATACAGTTACTGTATTAACTTATTTCTGACCTTCATCCTTAAATTGCTTTTAAAATCTTCGGACATCAGCCATACAAAGAATGTTTGTCGTCTGCGTTGCAGGGTTGCATCATCATAATCTTGGCCCACAACACACTCACCGCCACAAAAGCTCATCTCAAACCACGAGCCTCAGACACCATTACCCCACTTTCTTAAGCCATCCCCAACGCTCGCGTTTGTGTAGTTTAATCTTTAAGATGAAAATGCGCGTTATTGTTTTTGCTATTATTGTTAATTAAATGTTGCATTTTATATGTTTTTGCTTTCACTAATTATATATTTTTGTTTTACAGGTAAGTGTGTTACTTCTCTTGCCGTACTACAACCGTTGTAAGTATGAGTTGACAATGTAAATACTGTGATGCACTGATCGCCCAAGGTAATGTTTATATACAGTAAATTCTTAAAATATCGTTTTCTCTGTGCATGCTGCTTCAAACGATTCCCCTCTTTGTTCGTCTATGTATCTGTCTTTATCTTTACCTGTCTATCAGTCCCTTTCCATATCTGTCTATCTCGTCTCAGTCTTTGGTTGGCTCACAAGTCACAATTCCTCTCCCAACACCACCTCTCCCCTCCTCCTCACCTCCCCCTTCCCCATCCCTCCCTCTCTTCTCTCACAACAATAGGTAGCCGGGGTAACCATTGAAGCGGCAGCGGTGCAAAAGGGTTTATTTTTACCCACACACACAGATCGCCGCCTGATTCACTTCTTTAGTACGTCGGAGAGATGGAAGGACGGTGACGGGGAGGAAACTCTGGAGGAAGGGAAGAGTGGGGGGGGGGGGATGGGAAAAGGGTTATTGGGGGGAAAACGGCGAGGAAGAGATTGAGAAAGAAAGATATATGAGACGTGACCAGGAAATAGAGGGCAGTAAGTTGATTTAATTGTTGCTGCGACGGACGATTTTATTTCGATCAGGAAGGAGGGAAGACTGATAGGGTGGCAGTAGTTTGAAATGTCGATAGTTTGTGAAGACGTGGGTGATGGGACGGGACATGGTGTGAGGGGGATGTACAGGCAGTTCTTCATCCATTCCATAATACTTCTTCGTGACTAGCATCCTATTCTAAAGCTAAGCTGCTGTTGCAACTCGGAATTCATGGTGAGGAGATGATAATTTAGCTGAAGAGATGATAATTTTAGGCCGGGTCAAAGTAAAACAAATATGAACTGTGGAGTGTATTGAGGCAGAGAAATTAGATGGTGATGATGTGATATGATAGTTCAGGACTGATGATTTTTGTGGAATTGTGATGAGGTTCCCTGGCATGCCTATTAATGTGATTAGTCTTTGGTGTGGCCGCGCCTTTGATGCCTGTGGATTAATTATGACAACCACTGAAGCATGAGCGCAGTTTTTTGTAGTGTTGGTAATGTATGCAAGTCTGTGCGTGCTTGAGCAAGAGAGAAGAGGATAGGAGGAGGATTGGGAGGACGAAGAGGAGGAGGATTTAGGCTGTACAGGAGGAGGAAGACGAGGAATAGGGGAGGGGAAGAACAAGAACGATTGAGAAAGTGGAGGAGGGAAAGTAAGGCGAGAGAAATGAGGGAGGTTTGTCATGTGTTAATGGTGACAACACGAATGACTACAAATTAAATGGCACCATGTGTCAAATGCCACGCTAATACAGATCATGTTTATAGGTTAATGACTGAATGAACAGGGGTGTTTGAGTGTTGTTGGCTTTTGCAGTGTCGTTAGTGGTGATGGATTGGAAAAGCGAGATGGATTAGTGATGTTTGGGTTTGTCAGAGATTTGTGTGTGTGTGTGTGTG
>JAGKTI010008444.1:2749-33592 GCA_018397915.1 Birgus latro
CACACACACACACACACACAGAGGGGGGGGGTAAAGACATCACCACTCTACATTGTAAAGGCGGACGATAATAAAAGAGAAGGGAGGAAAAAGTGAGTGGAGGGGCAGAATGCGTGGAGACAATACGAGGGTGTGAGAGAGGAAGTGGCTGTTCGAGTCGTTGATTTGGATTTGCTGTTGCTCAAACTGTAGCTCACAAGACTTCTTTTGTCAGACCTTTTATCTTGGGTAATTTCTGTGTCCTGATATTATTATAATTATTATTTTTTTGACACCAGCACCTGTGGCCAGTAAAGAATTTTCTCTAGTTTTTCCTGTTGTGTACCATCACATCGATACACTTCCACTCACCCTATCTCCACCCACCCTATCTCCACCCACCCTATCTCCACTCAGTCTCACTTCTCATCACCCTTCTACTAGCTTGAACTACAAAGTCCCTGCGTTGACTGGGGAAAAAAAAAACTACCTCGAAACGCTCAAAAGCCGGCATCAAGTTTTTCTGCACGAAATGGAAAAACTCGTAATACTGCACACCACCGGATACCAAGTCCGTAGAGCACCAGCCCATCTGACGTACCTGAGGCAGATACACTCATGTGGCACGAATGACTTGCCTGTATACATTAACGCCTTCATCCCCAGGACGTATTTTTAAATTTCATTTTTTGCTGCACCCAGACGATTTTGCTCATCTTAGGAGAGTATCTTAGTTGTGACAGCAAAAATAAAACGTAAAGACGCCATCTTACTGCAATAGTTCAAGAATTCCAAGGTTTGTGGCTGGAAAAATCTAACAGCATCGGTAACACATAGCACTCCTACTACATTTCTTTTTTTTTTCTATGTATCCGACTCCGGGCATAGACATGACAGCTCGTACCGTTTGGCTTAGGACCAGCAGTCTTCCTCTGTACCACACACTTCCCATGTCACCTCTTCTTTGCTCATACTAACCATATCGAATACTTGCTGGGGCTTTCTCACTCAGGACTGGTGTAATGGCGGCTTTTTGGGGTTGATCGGGGTCATCTGGAAGATCAGTAAGGTCTGGCTGGACGATATTTAAGTCATTAAATGGTTCCCTGCAGTAGGCTGGTGTCGAACTCGTGTCTTTTCGAGCAGCAGACCATTTTCCTAACCACTTGACCACCACATCCCCCCCTACGACAAATTACCTCCTCTTTCCAGGTGTATTGAACTTTTATCTTCCAATGCAAACTGTTGTAACTAGCGAATGCAGTAATTTTGAGAGAGAGAGAGAGAGAGAGAGAGAGAGAGAGAGAGAGGGAGAGGATAATGTAGGATACTGAAGATTCACACCTGGTATTGTTAACTATTTCCCACATATATTCCTACCGTGTGACACTCCACTGCTTTGATACATTTTGAGAGTCCATTTAGCCACTTATAATTACTTTTCTTTAATGCCGTGGCGCTGGAGAGGGAGGCCTTCATGTGGTGGGACTGATATGACCGGGTGGAGGTGCTGCCTGGTTTCCAAAATCCCTCAGTATCTCTTTATCACGCGAAAATGAGGATGGTGGACTGCAGGTGAGGGAAGTTAAGTCTGCAGTCCACTGGGTTCACATTACAGATGATCCTGAGACAACAACAACAACGACAACAGCAGCAACAACAACAACTACTACCACCCTCACCCTCACTACCACCATTGATGACGCAAAGTAGAAAGAGAGAGAGAGATAAATAGATAGATAGATAGATAGATAGATAGATAGATAGAGAGAGAGAGAGAGAGAGAGAGAGAGAGAGAGAGAGAGAGAGAGAGAGAGAATTAACCCTGCGATAACGTGTGCTGTGGGATTAACTCTATCAGTTCGATGACGTACTTTATATCTCCTGACAACCTTCAGACGATTTTCTTCAGTTTGGTGAGAGATACCAGATTGTGAAGGGCGTGAGAGAGACCGCCACGAATGGTCTGTCGAAAGCTTAGGAAAATCATTAGAGGTAACATATATTCAATTAAAAACGCATCATGGGACAGAAGGGGTTAATGGTTTGAGTACAATGAAGTTTATTTTATTTTTTCCAACTGCAGCAAGATAAACCCGCGTTGCTCTCATATACCATGCGTCTTGCCACACAGGTAAAAATGACGTCCTGGTGGAGAAGGGGTTAAGTCAGTCTCTCGCCCTCCATTCACTTCCTAAGGCGGAACTACCTGACACGATCTCTATTTAAGGTTGGCATATCGTCAGCCATAACCACACGTTGTCAGTCACACCGTCTGTCTGTTTGTATGTGGGTTTTTTTTTCTCTCTCTCTCTCTTTCTCTTCACAAGGCGGAACTAGGTGACAGTGATTCTCTTTCTGGTTACCCTCAGCCCATCCATCACAGCACCATGCCGTCCTGGTGACGTGTATAGGACAGGTGGTGACGTCAACACTGAGTCACCTGTTTCAGCTGATGGCGTCGTTTACACAACACTGTTGCTGCCGCCACACGGTATTGCTCAGCCTGGGGGAGAGACACGCTTTGGGCACTGGCGAGGTCACGTATTATATAGCTCCTCATTAATTACTTCACTGTATTTCATTCCGATGTGGTGCTGGAGAGGGACGCCTTCACGTGGTGCCACTGTTATGACTGGGTGGCTCCAGCGCCTGGTTATACAGACATCCCTCCCTATCCCCCAAAAGGAGGATAGTGGACTGCACAAGGCTAACTTCTGCCTGCAGCCCAGTGGGTTCACGTTCAGATGTTTCTGCCACTATTACTGCTACCACCAGATGCTATTACTCAGCTTGGTAGATGCCGTGGAACTGGCGAGGTCAAATGTAGCCTTCATTAACCCATCACGACGCCTCCCTAAATTGCATAACATCGTCTGGAGGTAGCAAGAACTGACTATGATGTCATCGTATTATTCATTTTAGGTAATGCCAGATGAAATATTGCAGCTCAGAGTTAGTAGAGGAGCTGAGAATATTAATTCTACCAACATTAACTCTCACTTGGTCGAGACAGATGCACCAAAAGCAAGACAATTGCACACAGTTAAGAGTGAACCTTTGGAACCTGAGTGTTGATGGCTTCTTTGACGGACGATTTATTCCCTTCAGTTGACAGTGGGACATAGGAGCCTGAGAGTGTTAATACAGGTGATTGTATTCAGGTGAAAGTGGTCCATAGGAGCCTAAGAGTTGATGGCCACCACCTCTACTGCCCCTCTCGTGGCTTGGGCAATTCTAGTGTTCGATTGCTGCCAACGTTAGATAACTGTATTTAGGTGGGAGTGAGTCATAGGAGCCTGAGAGTGCTGCTGGCCACTTCACCACTACATCCTTCACCTGTCTCTTCACGGATACCTGCGCTTCCGGACGTCACTCACCTCATCAAGTGTCCCGCCGCTCCCAACACCTGTGCCAGTGGCAGGGGGAGGGAGCAGGATGGACGGCGTCTGGGTCAACGGGTATGTAGCCATCAATCTGTTAGAGAGAGAGAGAGAGAGAGAGAGAGAGAGAGAGAGAGAGAGAGAGATACCCTCTTCTGCTTGCTTAAGAATGAACCTAATATACAGTGAGGGGGGAGGAGGGGGGGTCAGCAGGTAAGGTATATGGCTGTCTCAACTCCCTTTCGTCAGACGGCTTAAAATTCTGTCGGCAGAGAAAGATAGATAGATAGATAGATAAACAAATAAGTAAAACTGTCGCGTGTTCTGCTTTAGAGTGACCCTGACTGAAGGTGTGGGGGTCACCAGGTAGAAGGGCATTTGTCAGTTGCCTCACCTGTCATCCGCCTGCAAGTGTTCTGTCGGAAAAGTCGCGTCGTCTGCTTTTTTTAATCGAGCCTGACTGACGGAGTGGGGGGTCATCAGGTATAAAGCCATCTATACACTGACTCATCCTTGTTCCACCAGCGCATGGAATATCTCTCCCTCATCTCCCTTCCTTCCCCCTCAAAAAAAAAAAAAAAAAAAATCCATTCACCTTTTGAGTGAGCTTGATGGACAGGGTGAGGGTTATTAGGTATAAGACCATCGATCTATCGCTTCACCTTTCATACGACGGAAAATGCTTCATAAAAAGAAAAAAAATCCTCTCCCCTGTTATGCTTCTGTGTCATCTGAATAAATGGCGTGGGGGTCATTAGGTATATGGCCAGTCTACCTATTGCGTCACTTTTCGCCAGACTACACTTAAAAAATATATATATATTTCCTCTTCTGCTTTTGAGTGACTTTGATGGGCGTGTGGGGGTCACCAGGTATAAGACCCGCTACCTGTTACGTTACCCTTCATCCAGTCATATATGTACGTGTTTTATCTACCTTTCTAGATATATAGGAAATGCTTAAATAATGTTGTAGTTTGACCATTATTTTGAGATTGTTTTAGGTTGTTTGGCTACATGTCCTTCAATTTTCAAATACTTTTAAAATTGTTGTTAACATATCCAACACTCCACAGGCAGGGACAACAGTTAACTGGAATATCACCTCATTTACAGTCACAGTCCCTAGTTTCTTTATGCCCCTGGCGAGACGGAAGTGGACAAAATTGGAGAAAGGCCAGGGGAACAGGTATTGTCGTCTGAACCACCTGCGTCAGTCCTCCTGGCCTTACACTAACCTGGCTATACACGTATCTCTCACCAGGGGAGATCAAGGCACGAGGGACTGTGACTGTACTTCTCCCTTTCCGCTGCTGGCTAATATACTTAAGCTGAGAGAGGCTTGACGGTTTTCTCTGCCATTAGATATCTGTTTCTGATACGATGCGTCAGGGATGAAAGTAACGAACAAGCCGTAGGTGTGAAGGTGGTGGAATTTTAGAAGAACGTATGTCCCTAACTGTACAATGGGCAGTGGAAGTCCTGTCACCTCTCCTTCTTTTATTTCCGTGGATTTTGAAAACAGTCTCTTCCATCAGAAGCAACATACACTGATGACTGGTATGTGGCCAGTTTTAGCCATTCGTGTCAGTTGCTGCAGACTCACCCGCAAGAGAAAGGCATGGGAGGCGACAGGAAATTTATAGCTGATGTTTGTGAGTTATAGCTTCTGCTCCCCCTCTAACTCAAATTGAAGGATGGTGTGAAGCCGAAGCCAGGGGTTTACACCGAACGATGACTGTTACCTAATATGCACAGCAGTTGTTTGAAGCTTTGCCAGACTGCACAGGGCACAGTTCGCGATGACACTGTTGCTTGTACATCGTAGAGAACTTCCAGTCTACCCATAACATGTCTTTCTTTGGTTGGAAACCCTGGCTACGATTTCCATTCAGTCAGGAACAGGAATAGATGATAAGCAGAAACTCTACCTCATCAGTGTACAGTTGCGGGAAACTCTACCTCATCAGTGTACAGTTGCGGACATCATTATTAATACACTTTAGGTCGAGCGGCAATAGAACTCATGCATTACATTCTGAAAAGCCCACTACACTCCGAAGATCGTACGACTGGGTTTCGAAAGTCACTGTTCGCTTTTTCACTATCATTATAGAGGTGTTTCGATATTTTGGGGCGAGGGTGGCAGACTCCCGCTAATACCAGTACACCAGTCCTGTATGAGACAATCCAAGCATGTATTCAATATGGACGGTGGGTGTTAGCGCAGAAGTGGTGACATGTGGAGATGGAGGAGGACTACTGGGACTTGGGAATAGGCCCTGAAGCCTTTGCCCAGAGTCGGACACTAAAAAAAAAAAAAATGTCCGAAACCGTACAATTTGCAGCAAAAGCCATGTCGCCTCTTTTGCTTCTCTCTCTCTATGGACTTTGAAACTCAATTTAATGAATCCACAACAGCCGACACTGACGATATTATTAGTCCCACAAATTAGTGTAATCAGTGTTGGTTATTGTGCGTTTACAAACTGATTATCAAAGGCCATGGAGAAGAACTCAGGAGAGGTATTGCGTATTATGATGCAGGGGTCTGATTCTTCCTTCCATCCGTCCTGCCCTCATGAACCCTTTTACTCACGTTCTTTTTCTATCTTTCGCCTGACGAAGTATATATGAGGGTTGGTCTTGGCATAGGACGTGTGCATATTCCAGTGTCTGTGCTTGATAATTACCTTGCCTCCGGAACATCGCCCTTCCTCACGTAACATCCGGGACTAAAGCTCATTTAATTTTACACCTCTTCAGCTTCTTCCTTTCCTTGTTAACCTTTCTAAAATGAGAGGCAGGCTTGGTATGTGTAAGAATCTCTGTTTGTAACTGATTTTCGTTGATACAGTGTGTCAGGGAAGAACGTGACGTACGTACTCTAAGCGTGAAGAAAGCGCAGTGGATATATGAGTGAACTTTTGCTCTTGACCCCCTCCTCACTTTCTCCCTCCATTATCATTTGCAGAATTTCTCCTTCCATCAACTTTTACCTCGTGCAGCATTATAAACTTTTTTTTTCACTTTAACTTAGCCTAATACTGCCATCTGACAATTTTGAAAGCTCAGTTGTGGCAATACGTTAACACTAGAATATGATGTAATGAAAAAACAGTGCTGTGGAAAGAATGTAAAGTCGTAGTATTATTATTATTTTTCCACTGAGCTACGTGAACTGTCCCGTAAAAGGTGGTAAATCTGGGCTAACATAAGGTGAAAGAAGTGTAGCTGATCTCTCATCCTCTGTTGATAAAGATGTAAACTATCGGCAAGTAGAGTTGTTTTGCTGTAGTTCTTTCACCTCAGCATGACACGGATTTTCGTCCTTTTGTAGCTTTTTTTCACGTGGCTCAAGAGGAGACGACAATGTTACAGCTCTACGTCCTTTCAACTCAGCATCTAAACAGGAGGGATGGCAATTTTACATCAAACAAAAGTGAAAAGAGCATACGATGACAGAAGCTAATCGGGTATGTTTCTGTATGGCAGGAAAAAAATGAGTTTATAACACAAACTGACGCATCAATCACCTTACCGAGACAGTCTATGTACTGTATCAAAGCATCTACGTGTCAGTGTGCTTATCAACCCTTCAAACTGGTGAATTTTTTAAAAAGTTTATTCGTGCTACTCCTGGACGATTTTGATGTAATTTTGGAAGGATGAAGAGCAGTGATGTGGTTAACGAAGGCTGTATTAATCCCTCAAGCTTGAAAAAGATATCTTAAGCTGAATAAAAGCGTCCGGTGGTGACAAGATGAATAATACGTCACTGGACTGAAGGAGTGACGTAGCCATAGGAGACAAGAGAGAAGGAACACTACTTTAAATTCCCTGATTTCTGTAACAACGTCAATGCAGGGGTAAAAATCTGCTTACTTGTAGCCTACTATATATAATTTTTATCTTAACTTGACCTACAGTTACCATCTCTCCATCTTCATTGCCCACCAGGAGCAAATATAAACACTAGAGTATGATGTTTATCACGAAGAAGTGCTATGGACGGGATGTAGGGCCTTAGTGCTGTATTTTTCCTTCACTGAGCTACGTGACATAAGCTGCAAAAGGACAGAAATCTGGGCCAAGTTAAGGTGAAAAGAGTATAGTTTGCTTATTTTCACTTGACGGAGATTGTCATCCTTTTACAACTTGTTTCTCGAAGCTCATTGACAGGATAAAGATTGATCAATGACTCTGCATTCTTTCCATAGCACTTCTTTGTGACTAATCCCATAATTAAGTGTTAGTCTCTTGCAACAGCTCAGCATATCTTCCTTCCATAGCACTTCTTTGTGACTAGCCCCATATTTTAGTGCTAACCTCTTGAAAATGCTGTATATTCTTTCTACAACACTTCTTTTGACTAGCCCCATATTCTAGTGTTAATGTCTGGCTACAGCTCTGCGTTCCTTCCACACTATATACCCACACTGCATACCCACACCATACTTCCACATCACACTCTTAAATTGTACACCATTCACATATACCACGCAGCAACACCACACACCAACACCACACCCACACCACACATCAGTACCACACACCCACACTGTACACCACATGTGTCACATCCACATCTCACACTAACACCACACACCCACACCACCTCCCCCAACACCACGCACCACAGACCCACACCGCACAGCACACAACGCACCCAAATCACGCACCCACACCACACACCCACAGCACACACACACACACACACACACACACACACACACACACACACACACACACACACACACACACACACCACTCACCACATCACACACCCACATACCCCACACTCACACGTCACATACCATGCAGCCACACAAATGAACACCCCCCGCCACTACATACCTACATCACAAACCCATATCATCACCACTCACCCACACCACACACCCACATTACACACCCACACCACACACCCACAACAGACCTACACAACACCCACCCACATACACCACACACCGACGTCACACACCACACAACCACAGAATCCAACACACATCCACTACATCCCTACTCCACGAACTCCCATCATACACCACACACCCACACACCACACTTCTCACACATCTATACCACACGTCACACACCAACAGCACACACTCATAAACACATCGCACTTCACGGATCACACTCACACACACACATCACTCAACACCACACACCCACAACACACATCACACACCTCACACTCAAGCACCACAACTACACCCACTGCCACACCAAAATCCGCCACACTCCACCCAGCTGGATTATCTGAGGTTATGTGGGGGGAAATCTTTTGACACGCTGGCTATCTCGACATCAGCTTGTAAAAGAATTATTGACATCTGACAGCAAAAGGCCTTCCCTGAATGGAGAATTGTCATTACTACCGTTTTTTATATGATTTTTTTGTGATATTTATTACTATTGCAAATCAGAAATAATAATCTTATGTATTTTTTTATGTGTATAAAGAGTTTTGCCATTTCGCTGATGCAAGAGCTGAGCAAGAAGTCAAAAAAGAGTCGAGCTCCGAAAAAGTCGATTTCTAAAAAAGCTCTCGTGCGTCACTTCATGTTTCTGGGACGTGCTCTTGGCCTGGAATGTTTTTGCATCTCAGTGTTCTTTGGTGTATATGCAATCTTTTCTTACCCTCTGTTTTTCCCCCACACACCCACACCAAAAAAGACAGGCAATGAGTAGAATAAAAACTCGAATCCTCTGTTTTTCCTCACACACTCACACCAAAAAAAGCAGGCAATGAATCGAATACAAACTCGAAACATTATTTTAAATAGAATATTGTTGAAACAAGAAAATTTCGAGCCACAGGAAGCCGCACTGCTTCTGCATATCATAGTTAGATGGCTTGTTAAAAAAATGTTGTTTGATTTATTATCTGTAATGCTTTTGGCACCGAAGTCATATCTATCTCCAGTAGGTCCTTCTCTCCGTTAATCGTATGTGATGGGTTAGAAGTGGGAAAGGCAGGAAACGAGAATTAAAGAAAAAAACAAAAAGAACTCTTAGAAAGAATTAATGATAACCAACCTGTACTGTCAATATGTCCAGTATTATATGATCGTTCTCAGTCGGTCGAATTTGTATCCCATATTGTACTCTTTTTACACTAGTTTGACCTAAAAGTGGTATGGAAAGGATGTAGAGCCAGAGTAGAGTCTTTTTTTGCCCCTGAGCTACATGAATCAAGGTGCAAAAGGAGGAAGATCTGGGCAAAGTTAAGGTGAAAGGAGCATAGTATTTATCAGTGACATTATCCAAAACAGGGGACCATGTATGTGTGAATATATTTTGTTCCTTGCTAGTATATGAAGGTCAACTTAGCAGACACTGGGGTTCATAATCAGACAGGCATATCCCCTTCAGTCCGCTGACTAACTTTTCTACTTCCAGGGCGTTTTATTTACACTTAGGAGGACCTCTTTTTGTGATGAGGTAAATGAAAATTGTATCCAATACACCCGCTTCTAAAGAGCTGTTGAAATCTGAATTAAAATCGTCTGAAGGTTGCAAGCTTGAAATGAGAAACACGTCACCAGAATGAGAGAGATATATAACTCTGATCAACCGTTGTTATTATTACGATGATCTGTGTCTACAAATATGGAGGTTATTTCTGTGCAGACTGAGATTTTGTTCTCAAGGTACGTTATTACCAAGAATTCTGCCGCGATTATCATAAAATTCAGTACAATATAAAGACCTACAAAGAACTTACACTTCACGCTGGCGAATTTTCACGTTGGGAAAAAGAAATATTATAAATGATTTCTTGTCAACGAACTTCAAGTGAAAATTAGAAGCAGAGACCCAGACAGGTGACTAACACACTAAACGTTTAATTATAGAGGATGTAGAAGAAGAGAATAGTGTTTATAAACTTTAGAACACTTACACAAATATTTTTCTGCTGAAATGATGATGCAGACGAACGCAGATGTTGCTCGATGTAAGTTTTAATATCAATAATTATACGCAGACTTTTAAAAAATGCAATTCAGAACCACGTCATGTTTCAGCGCACAGTTGATGAGTGTGAAGGCATCAGTAGTTCAAGATACACCAAAAATCATACACTGTGTTCTGCAAGCAGGTGAATTCATTATCCACGGTGTATACCAGCAGTAGTTTTAGACAATTCACTACTGAGGAAATCAGCAAACAGAAATCCTGCACCTGGGGAGACCACAGCAGAAAGAAGGGTGGCATAATCTTCTAAAGAAATGGGAATGTTAGCAAGTGTTCTTGTTTTTTCTTTAACCTCTTGGGACTGGTATGACTCATTTACTAGACCCTATAAATGTGCAACGGCTTCAGATGAAAAAGATACAGATTATTACTGAAGCAAATACTCCACGTAAAAAAAAAAAGGTAAAAAAAGAGGAAGATAAAAAGAACGAATGATTTCTCGTTCAAGAATTACATAACGGTTTCCTGTCGATAACATAATATTGTACAAATAATTTGAGACGTAAGGCTGTCTATTTGTTTGTGAATTCATTTATGCTTCTATTTTCTCTCTGAGTCTCGCTTATTATTTCACTTTCACTGTGTAGAAAGCAATGTTTCTTTTACCCTTTAGGGATAGGTTTATGCCTCGTTAAGAACCCCTGGTATAGACCATTCCACATAGCTTAGGTATATAGATGATCAATATGCAATAGCCCCAGAACAAGGCCGTGTTGAATGCCAGAAATACATCACGGTAATCACCACACTGGCCATCAGCAGGTCCATTCTGTGTCAGATTCCTCAAAAATGTAGTTGTATTAATCGGACAACATTCTCCAGTCCCTTCAGGCGTCATCTTAAAATTGGGTCCTTATGATTGACATGAGATTCTTGATTCAAGTCAAATTGTTCCTTTCATTCATTCATCATCTAATTCAATGTTGTCCCATGAGGAGCGTAGGAGCCCGGGGCTAGGCAAGTTGTTCCTGACATTTAAGATGAGAGTGACCAGCCTCACTCATCCCTGAATGGCATTACGTGAGCAATAAACCCCAACCACTCCTTGGATATAAACCTGCACTGGCTTAATCCGATTGGAGCGCCTTAATTACCCACTAAACCACCACGCCCCATAATTTGGTTTTAAGGTTACCAACCAGGGTAGTAAATGGTTTCCTGGTGTACAGGAACCATCTGGCTTGTCACTCATTGTAGAATCACCCGTAGGCAGAAGGAAGAGGAAAGAATGAAGGAAAGAAAGACAGATGAGGAAGGATGGAAACAAGGAAAGAAGACAAGAAAGGGCAGGCATCCGTGAGCAGCACTACATTGAGTGAGTGGACGGTGAGCGCCCCACCTACCACAGGATCAGCTACAAATCAAACAAAATTGTAATGGGGGATATTATGCAGCCAGACACTTGCGAAAAACAAAACTGCTACCTACTTTTCTCCCCTACATAGTTATTGTATATATAGTTTTCCTCTTACCAACCACAGATGCCTCCTGAACCCTTCAACCGATTTCCACCAAACGTTTGTCAGTAATGCGCTATAAAGGGGCGATGAACTGATTAGGTCAGCAAGGTCAAGGGGTCAAAGGTCAAGGAGTCAAAGGTCAAGGTCGTATGGGTGTGGGCGTGATACCTCTTGAACCCCTCGATCAAACTTTGTCAGTGATACAATATGAAGGGACAATGAGCTGATTATGTCATCTAGGTCAAGGGGTCAAAGGTCAAGGTCACAGGGCCAACTTAATTTATCTTCAGTCTCACTTCAGCCTACAAAGAACCCTGTCATGGAGGCTGTATGACGAGTTCGTGCGCAAGGCTTGGCGAAGACACACCCAGCGACGGGCCCGAGTTCTCATAGTTTTTTAGTTACGCATCGAACAGATTCCATTCAACTAGAGGAGGGATCCCTAGCGGCGAGGGTGTTAACTAAGGCTGTATATTATTCCTTCCAGTCTGAAATCTCTCTTAGTTTATAGAATCACCATGAGGCAGCAAGAAAACGCATTAAAGTACGTTATTGGACTGAAGCTGTTAAAGTATTATGATGGTAGGGCGAACAAATGAAAAACACCTTGCGTAAAGAAAGGGATATTATTGGAAGTGTGTGTTCGATGGGATATCATGATTATAAGATACGACTCTCTTGAAACATTAGATATTTGAGAATGCCAAGTTCTTATGGTTAATTGCAGGAGTGTTTGTGTGTGTGTGTGTGTGTGTGTGTGTGTGTGTGTGTGTTCAGGTGTATGGTGAATAGGTAAGGTGTACACATGATGCCCAGGTGGATGAGTCACATACATAGACATCCACTCTTATTCAGGCTGTCCCGGTGCTCGACCATTCCCATCTCTCCAGCTATTGATCTGTTTCTTTAGCCGGAGTTTATCAATATCGGAACATATTTTAAAGTACTTCTCATTATCTTTTTTGTAAATGTCAGTATGAGCTCCTTCGTGGGTGCTGCTTTGGCAATCTTTTCAGATTCTTTCATAATAATCTTCCTTTTGGTGTTATCGAGAAACTTATTATTGCACTAGACCAGTGGTTCTTAACCTGGGGGTAATTGCCCCCAAAGGGGTAATTTTGCCCATTTCAAGGGGATAAAATCAGTAAAACATTGCTCGGCGAGTATTTTTTTTCTTATAAGACAATAAAAAATATAATTCAGAGCAGGACTTTCTGGATAAAGCTTGGTAAAGAGTTTCCCATTTCATCATAGTGAGCACACGGGATCCTGATGCTGGTTGCACCTACATACAGATGAAGTGGGATTTTCTGCTAAGCTAAAAAAAGAAAAAAAATAGGATGCTTATTGACTAATGTACGATGCGTATTGCCCCTGCGCCAAGCAAAGAAAAACTGAAAAAAAAAAAAACTTTCACCCATCACATCATTAGTCTAAGCAAGTATATATTCTACTGAAAACACTTAATTTAATGTACTGTTATTGCAGACCATATACTAAATTCTTTCTATAACTTGTACAATCACTTGGAAAATACATTAACATTGCCAATAAGCTTTTCTATACTTCCTCCCGGTTTAAGCAGGATGAGGTAGTAACTGCCAGTCTTGGTGTGCCGAGGGGTGACTAAAAGATAAAGAACAACTGCGTTAGAAATCGACCGAATCGGGCACATCTATTTCCTTTTCGAACTGTCTTTTCGCATGATCTGGCCTTCCACTTGTGCCTTCATCTGGAGTATCGTTCATTATTTGGTTGATGCAGATGGTTTAAAGGGTTGCTGTTTTTCTGAAAGTATTATTGAAAGAGGCATTCATCAAACTTCCGTCTTTTTAACAACTCCCTTCTCCATATTCATCATTTATTTTCTGAGCTACGTAGTCCATTTGGTCCTATCAATGCTTTCTCTGGCTATTACGCCATTCACTTTCCATCAGTTTGTCATAGTGTTTAGTCTAACGGGCAGCCACTGATTTGTCTTTTGAGGCTGGGACGAAACACAATTTTTAACCTCTCGAAAGTTCTCTCTACTTGCCACGTCATTCCGCACGGCTGGGCGACAACTTTCAACACACAACCTAGTCATTGATCGTTGCCTTTCATTGTACTCAGTGTTCCTTTTTCTCGGGCTCAGTCATGAAGCTACATCACTACCCTTGTGAAATTAGCGTCGCACAGGCCAGATCTGATGAACCGAACGCATTTATTGATTCTGAACAACTGATCCAAAAAGTATCGGTGTACATTTCGCGTGAGACAATCTGACACCATATGCGACGGTGATTTCAAAATACCCTATGATTCCAGCCCACTCTGGCAAAACCTGCTTTCACAAGGATGTTTTATATAGCGTGCTTGTTCCATTTCTTTGCCAGTATCGTCATCACGTAAACATTCAGTTGATATAGTATTATTTTCCCGAGACATCACGAGCTGTATCGATCATTTCAGATATCACTGGAGCCCTCTTGCACGGTGCTTTTTGGATCTAGTGTATATGGTCCAGGGGCACAACTTATGTGCCCAGGATTTGTCACTTGCAGCAATTTGTGCCAGGTGGTGGCGACCATCATCCACTCACTTGATGTAGTGCTGCCTACTTCTTCCTTCACCTTTACCATTCTTTTTCTGTGTCGGCCCTCCTTTCCTCCAATTTCTTCTATCTTTCCTGGAACTTTCTATTACTCCTTTATCTTTCTCAGGTGGCTTTACATTGATTGACAAGCCTAATGTTCCATTCGTGCCAACAAGTGGGTTGGCGGAGGGTTGGCGCCCTTTACCGAAAAACGGCAAACTCAAAGGCGAACTGCCATCCCTTACGGGATTATGGCATCTGTCTATAAATAGATAAATAGCAAGTAAGACATCTGCAGGCGATCTTGGACATCGCAACTTCCAAACCAGTAAGAAAATGAATGTGGTAAATACTCGTAACATAATTCGAATTTTCGGCCCACCTCAGGCCATCATCAGGAATTATAATTGTCCTATATAGTCACCACAGACAATGAAAAGAAGAAACCAGGACTTTATTCAAACATAAAACTGAATAAAAGCAAGTAAAATCAACCCTCCTCCCCGTACAAAAGCTCAAAAAGAAATACCAAGAGCCACTCAGGGAAGACCCATAGTAACCTACTCAAACCCCCAAACCGAAACAACACTTGTCTGTTCGAACACTAACAGGGGTACATAGAAAACCAGCTTTTACAGGTCAAGGCTTAAATTGGTACAGTTTTTGTCCGATGATATACAAAACTAAATTCCATTAGAACTTTACTGAATAGAGCATACAATGTTTGTTTAAAATGTGTAACTTTGCATGAAGAATTTCTTAAACTTAGGGATTATTTTCTGAACAATAATTATCAGATATACATATATGATAAGTATTTAAAGTCTTTTCTCTGTACTAAACTCAAAAGTAAATCAGTATGTTTTGAGGTGAAAAAATTGGTTAAATTTGTTAAAATGTCTTTCTATGGAAAAATCGGCTATCAGTTTCGCAATTTGGTACTTAAAGAATTAAAAAACAGTTTACCGCCTGTAAATTTATACTTACTAATGATAAAGAATTTTTTTAGTCACAAAGACAGGGTGCCTACTTCCCTGTGTTCAGATGTTGTTTACAGATTTACATGTCCTAGCTGTAAGGCTGGGCATATTGGATGTACAACTCGTTCATTCAAAATAAGAATATCTGAACATATGGGAAAGATCTACAGAACAGGGCAATATTTACATCAGATGGGATTTTCAGCTGTTAGAGAGCATTCATTAAGCCACGACCACCCTTTCTCTTACAATGATTTTCAGGTAGTAGCTAAATTCAGTAATTCGGCTGATGCATTACCAGGGGAAAAATTACTAATAGAAAAGTATAGGCCAGAAATTAATGTGGTTAATAGTACGTAATGGATTCTTTGTTCGAACATTTAGGTGGTGTTGGTCTGTTTGCTTTAGTTTGGGAGGGTTTAGTGTTCGAACAGACAAGTGTTGTTTCGGGTTGGGGGTTTGAGTAGGTTACTTTGGGTCTTCCCTGAGTGGTTTCTGGCATTTCTTTTTGAGCTTTTGTACTTTCACCTCTCATTGGTACCTTTCGCCTCCTTTTTTGCTGTGTGAGTCATTTGTCTTGTTAATTCTGTATGTCTGCTGTACACGTTACGGTGGGCACTATGTTTCACTTTTTTTTTTTTTTTGTCCATCCTGCAGTCCATGTCCTCAGTTTACATACTGCATGTACAGAACTGTTCATTTCTGGGACTGTCTTCCTCGGTCTGTCTAGCCACTGTCCTACGACCTACAATCTTTCATACGCAATGTGTCCAGGCATCTCGAAAAGAACAGAACTCAAATTTTGGCATTCTATTTGCACAGGTTTTTCACCACATACACACCCACACCCACACACTCACACACTCACACCTACTCTACACACTCACTCATTATAGTCTACCACTCACGTGAGGCTTTTCAGGGTAAGAGATGTGGTGAGTAAACGGGAAGAAAACTCCTTTATTGTCTGAAAAGTCGCAGGTTCCATCCTAGGGTACGACAGGGAGCAGTGTAACAATATATAAATTTTTTTGAAACACATTTTCCTGATCTACCGCAAGACCCACCGTCATGTCGAAAAAACACCTCCCCTCCATACCATTCCACACGTTTTGGACGAGACTGCCGAAGAATGAATTTACAGTGATCAGGGGCATTGGGGCTGAAGTGGTGACATGTGAAGATGTGTGGCAAATAGGGTGGCTGTGAACTGCTGGGCCTTAAGAAAATGGCCATCTAATCCATGTTTAGAGAAATGTCAAGCTGACTAGCATTTACAGTACCGATATCCATATCTATATCCACATATCCACCTCTATCTATGTAACCATCTATCTATCTTGGCGTGTGTAGGCTGTATATCCTGCCTGTTACCTTCCCCTTGTCGAGTTATCTTGAGTAGTATGATTAAAAAAAATGCTAACGGCAGAAGGTGGTGAGGAAGCAGTCTTCAACCTGAATTACAGAATATTAGATTACGCTGATACACGAAACCACCTTCACCCAAACCCGACCTGCTCTGACCTAAGGCAATGGTTAACTGTGTGTGTGTGTGTGTGTGTGTGTGTGTGTGTGAAGGCTGAATGGGGAACAGTCTGTCAGGTCTGTAGTTCAAGACAGGCAGCAGCGTCGATAGGGAACTCTCTCTGTCTGTCATCCAGCACTGATTGTCACTCCGCACCCTGAGGCTCGTCAGTACTTGGTTACCTACGAAGCAACTGTACGCTGCCTCGTGCCATCAACTCGTGTACCCTCTTCCAACGTTTTAAGCAAGGATGACCAGCCTTATTCGCCCCTGAGTGTGCAATAAACCCCAACCACACCTAAGATGGTAACCCAACAAATCCCATCAGACTGGAGTGCGAAAACCCGCTAGTCCACCAACCATCCATTTATTTATGTGTGGTGACCAGCCAAAGTAGCAGATGATTTCCTGTACTGCAGAAAACCATATGACTTCTCACCCAGCCTTGAGTCACTTGAAGGTTGCAGTACATCGAGTGAGTGGATGGTGGATGTCTCTAGCTATCACCAAGCTTAATCTGACAAACATCTCTCATCCCTTTGCAGCTTAAATGATGGACACATGCATTAAGATCGCAGGGGCTGGCCAGGGAGATTCATTCCTGCCTCATGACCAAAATTCAGAGGCACAGTACACGAAGCCAGGACACAGTATTCAAGCTAAGGCAGTGGCCCAGTTCTGTCAGATGTCAGCAAACCGACTGTAGTTACTGCTGAAAGGAAAAGTCAGAGGTGGAAGTGAGAGGGGCATTGGAGTGGAAGGTGTGCCTGGTGATGTGACAATGAGAGAGAGAGAGAGAGAGAGAGAGAGAGAGAGAGAGAGAGAGAGAGAGAGAGAGAGGACAGGAAGCGTGGCTGATAGTGGCATAACTAGAGACAGGAAATGCAACAAAGGAATTCAGTGCGAGTGAGGACTTTTGTTAAGCAAGGAGGGGACGTAGCGACAGAGTGAAACCGGAATCTGTTCACACCAGACCGGATGCAAGGGAAAGTGCACCTGGGGAGAGAAGTTCGACTAACATATCACTTCCTCTACTAGCTTCTCTTTGTTAGCTAATATTAAAGAACTGAGAGAAGTTTGGTACGTTTCTCTGGCCACTGTGATTCTCTTTGATAGGAGGTGTCAGGGAGGAAAATGACGTACTGTGCATGCCTCAAGTGTGAAGTGTACATTGTGGGACAGTAAGTGAACCTTCGTCTGTAACTGTATTTGAACACTGGCGGGGAGATGGACTATTGTGTGGGAAATGAGAAGGAGAGATTGTAGAAAATACAGGGATTCTCGTATTTACTGCTTCAGTGGAAAGAAGGAAACTTAGGTTGTATGCCTATCGACCACACGAGGGTCATTGTTGTTGCTGTTGCTGTTGTAGCCCAAGATTCATCTGGAAGGTGAACCTACTGGACTGTAGACTGCATTCCACCATTCTCTTTTTTTTTTTTTTTTTTTTTGCATGACCAGGTAATTCAGCCACCCAGTTATATTAGTGCCACCACTGGATGGCGCCCCTCTCCAGCACCACGGGGGTCATTAAGGTAGATAATCAGCTTTTGCTTAGTCTCAAACTTCCTCTAGAACACGATCCGCAGCATTCAGTGTTACGCCCACCAATTACTGCATACAGCTGGGTGGGCAGGGACAAGGGGAATAGCATCGGCATCCAACTGTCCGCGAAATTAACTCTGGTTCCATCAGTTATAAGCTGGATATGCTGACCAGTACACCACTGGTTCCCTTGGTTGGGTATAATAAGAAAGCTTTATAAAACTGATGATTAACCCCTTCAGTCCCATGACGTATTTCGGGTTATAATTTCCGTATTTCCAGTCATTATTAACCTCATGATACTCTCAGAACTGTGGGCGTTAGACATTGCCTTCATTTATTCTGGCGTTGCAAGAGGTTTCCCCTAAAACTGATTTAAATAGTTTGACGGTGGCTTAAAGAAAAGAAAGTCGCTAGATTGAAGGGGTTGAACAGTATATAATGAAACTGCGGAAGAAGTAGGATGAGAGGGATGAGGGGAGGGGCTTCATGGAGGTTAGGCTGATCAGATTTGCCCTATGATGTCTAGTAGAAGGGTTTTTGAAAGTGGACAGAAGGTTGTTGGTGGACTCTATCGACCTGTAGAAGATAGATGATAAACAAATCGAGTAGTAGAAGTAGTAGTAGTTGTAATAGTAGATCTAGTCATGTCATTTCATTTCATATCACTTTATTTCGCAATATAATTATATATCCACAGAAAAGCTATACAATTACGAGTATAGTATATCACATCATCTAGTTGCTATATTTGTTACAGGTTCTGCGATATCACTGCCCACTGTCAACAACTCTAACTTCTTCCTTAAACCTACAAATTACGGCTGAGGTATATAATAGCATTGTGATTTTATGAAATTGATCAGTTTTTCTTTTCAGTAAAAAAAAAAAAATGAAAAAAATATCGAATTCAGCTAACAGCCTATAAATGAGAGATAAAAAACGAGTAGCACTGATAAAAACGATGCGCATCAACATAAAATCCTAATTACAAAAACGAATGAATCTCAAGGCAGCACAAGGTGAATAAAAAGACAGATTTGCTCATTAAAATAGGCCAGATAATAATGTTACAAGTATTCAAGATGTATACAATATCTCTAATCAAATTTATGAAAATATAAACCATCGAACAACAGATCTTATTGAAAACATGACGGAAGGACAGAAAATAAAAGCACAAAAAATAAAAATAAAGGTGAAAAATGATAAAAACTAGTGGTGGTGGTAGTAGTAGTAGTGGTAGTAGTAGTAGTAGTAGTAGTAGTAGTAGTAGTAGTAGTAGGAGCAGCAGCAGTTACAACTTCAAGCTCATCTGAATGTGAACCCAGTGGACTGCATGCTGAAGGTGGCCTCCCGTAGTCCTCCACCCTCCTTTTCGAGCATAGGGAGATGAGGGATGCTTATTATACACGGGCAACAGATCCGACCTGCTGTATCAATGCCACCACGAGAAGGCGACGCTCTCGGCACCATTCTGGGAGGTACTACAAGTATAGGGGGAAAAGGGTATGTTCCTGAGCATCGTATTCTTGTTAGCTTGGTAAACTTCTTAGTAACTCTTCCTAAGCGATTTTTTTTTTTCATATTCAGCCTTGGTAATCTTTTGTGTGCTGAACATATTGACATATTTTACAACAGCAACATACAAGAGGGTATTAAAGTGTGATAGGCAAAATAAATCGAATGGGAAAGAAGTGTTTGGAATTAAAGCCAACGAGAGGATGGTCTTGACAACCATCAAGAATCATGGGTGAGAGGACAAAAACAACTTTGAGATTCTATTAGTTCGTTTGATATATAAAAAAAGAAAAAACGAATTGTGTCATGTCACCACGGTCGTTCACTGTCAATATCGATAGCGTGATGAGAGGAGTGGAAGCACGAACACTTAGGAAAGGAGTATCTCTGAGGACTGAAGGAAATGGGTGGATATGTCTCTGTAGTGTTAGCTGGAAATTAAGAGTGGAAGTTGCCGAGCCTGAAAGATAATTCTGGTAATGTGTGTATTCAAGACATGATTTAAAAGCAAAAGCAAAGCGATTTATAACAGCCAACGGGGGTCGGGTGTCACCATAAGGACCCCACTAGATACTTTGAGATTTCAGCTGCAGAAGGAGTCGGCTGCAGATTCAAGGATGAAGTGACAGTCAAGGAGAAGAAAGAGTGAATTTCGGGGTCCTTGGAGAAGGTGCCACAGAGGAAGGAGCAAGAAGTGTTTAACAGTGCTGAAAGTCAGTGAACAGGACAGTGGCGAAAAGTGGAAATGTGAGTGGAACAGAGAACAGAGTAGCAACGGGGAGTGAGAAGTGTTAATGAGTAATAGGCTTTGGAACACTGGGAACGGGGAGATTATGGCCCATACATTTTTGAGTAGAATAATAGGATATCACTTTACTTTGCTGAGATGCCTTGGAAATGGATCAAACATTTTTATTAAATCCTCCAGAGACAGAAGGCATTTTGTCATACAGCATCATCATAGCCAATGATTCTTAAAATGAAAGCAATTAACTACGTTCTTGGTGTCCCGCTCCCTTGATAAGTAGAATAAGTTGCATTCAGAATTTTTGGAATAACTATAATTTAAGGGAGGACAACACTGATGTTGGCAGCTGGGTCTCAAGAGAACATGTAGGGGAAAAAATGGTTTTCTTATCCTAATGGTGTTGTTTAATGTGGGTGAGAGGCTTTCCCGGACTTTGCATCGCGCCATCTAACAGCACAGAAGGCAGTTTCATCTGTCCAACAGGCAAGGATTAGTTAGTAAAGAGTGTGAAGGCAAGAAACGTTTCAGAAGTACTGTATTTCTAAAGTGCTAAAACTCAAGAGTCAGATTTAGAAGGTCACATCAGGGGGTCTCAGCCTCCTATACGTAAACAACTCTTACAGCTTCTTTGTGAGTCAGCAGAGGATTATTATCAGTACACATATATTACTTTTGCGACACCACATGCTGACCCTCAGTTACCTCAGCACTTCTAGTAGAAACCGCTGTAACAGGTAGGAGTGTCAGAATATCTAGCTGAAAAAGCTGCTGAAGAAAGTCTGAGGATCCTGATGGAACGTGACGGTCTGTGAAGATTCAAACACAAACTGACTCACTACACATATTGAAAATCTTACCATCATCCTTTGTTATGCACGAATGGTTTTCTTTATATCATTTGAAATTCCATGAAATCTTGTGGAGAACCATCAGATATCTATTGAGTGAGATCATTTCCCTTGCCAGCCACAAATGCAGAATCACAGAAACGGTTTTCAGTGTCTGGACGCACAAAAACTTATCTGCTGTCACCGGTAATACAGCTTGGATTCAGTGCATACATGTTATACGCTATACACAAAGACTGTGTGGATGGATTAAATGTGGTTTTACCGGTGAAAGTAATATACAAGTTTCAGATATTTTGTTTTAAAAGTTTGCAAAATAATCTTTTCACGGCTGCAGTGCTCGGAAATATTTGAATCTTTACCTCTTCTTCAATATTTTTACTTTACTACTAACAACTGGTGTACAGGCTTTGTCAGTGCCAGTAATGGAGTATTTCAGTACTTAATTACATTCGTACTTTACATTACAGGGGCTATTATTACCTTTGTCATCAGTGAAGAGACTATGTTCTCCAGTTTCTGCGTCACTGGAGGCCACAAGTCGATTGCTGTGAGTGTTAGCCTGGTGTCTGCAGCCGTGTTCCAGGCGGTGGACAAGGTGGGGGAATATTTGAGGCGGTGTGTGTTGTGTCGTGGCGGAGAGGGAGGGGTGGCTATACTGAGTGGGAACCAAGGGCAAACCCAGCGTGGAGTGGGGTGGGATGGGAGACATGTTCGTTCGTTTTAAGATTTCCCTCACCTATAGTGGAGGCATAGCCCAGTCTGGGGGACAAGAGATCATGGCCCTTTTAAATCCCTCTCCTGAAGCCCCACAAATGGACTGGAAACTGCTCATTTATCATCTAATGAGAGGGATTAACACACTCAGGCTTCTCTGATTCACTTATATCTGACCAAATTAATGTGCACTAATCAGACGGCCATGAAAGGGATTATTGATCGCCATACAGTGCACCAGCACATTAATAAAAATTAGCGTGTATGTGGTAACGTACAGTATATCTATATATCTATCTGTCTATATCTATATCTATCTATCTATCTATATACATGTGCGTGTGTGTGTGTGTGTGTGTGTGTGTGTGTGTGTGTGTGTGTGTGTGAAGCTTCAGTTTCAGTCAGTAATTTTCTTTTACAGTTGAAAGCATGCGTGCAGTGCAATGATATTGTGGGATTAGTAAAAGCGCATGATTACACATTGTAATAATGAATTTTTAAGTATATGCATATTCACTTAAGTTCATTACATACAGCACATGCTATCAGGATATAAACAAGCTTTCAAATGTTAAGTAAAGAAATAAAAAGTTCATAATGTGACATTTTCATGGGTAATCAGCACACAAGCCCGTCTCCAGTTACACCCCCTAAGGCGTATTCTCCCATCCAACCCATATTCTTCATGGATCCATTTACATCCGTGACCCATTATCTTCCATGGACCTATTTCCCCCATAGACTGATTCCCCCATTAAGCTGCTTTCTCCCATGGACCTATTTTCCCCGTGGACATTTTGATGCCCCATGGTTGTATGCAACCTTCATGGATTTGGAGAAAGCATATGGCAGGGTGGATAGACAAGGACTGTGGAAAGTATTAAGAATATATGGAGTAGATGGGAAGTTGTTGAAGGCCGTGAAGAGTATGTATGAGGGTGCTGAGGCTACCATCAATGAAGGCACGTGCATCACTCTTAGCAGTCTTTTCTTGGAGAGCTACGAGAATGCAGTAAAGTGAGAAATGATCAACTGCCACAAACAAATGCTCTATATCAGACTCCATAAGAGGCAATTCAAGGAGATCAGTAGAAAGTTTCCCATGGACGTGATGGAGCTGGATATTGTAAAAGTGGAGTAGGTGATCCATCCTCCAAATGAAGGTTGGATTGAAACAAGGATGTGTCATGTCTCCATGGTTGTTCAGTCTGTATATAGATGGGGTTATAAAAGAGATACAAGGTAGGGCAGTGGATGTTGGGGCGGCCTTAGTGAGAGAGGGCAGTGTTTGGAAACTCCCTGTACTGTTGTTGCAGATGATACTGTGTTGTTGAGTGAAGATGAAAGAGAGTTGCAAGGCTTGGTAGATGAGTTTGGGAGAGTGTGTAAGAAACGGAATCTAAAGGTGAATGTGGGTAAGAGTAAAGTGATGGTCTTCAAGAGACGTTAAGACAGTGAATGTGCAGTGAGATAGGATGGGGAGGATATGGAGAATGTGATTACGTTTAAGTACTTGGGTAGTGTGATGAGTAAGGATGGAAGTTTAGAGGGTGAAGTGCTTGAAAGGGTGCAGCAGGGATGAAAGGTTGCTGGTTCCTTGAAAGCAGTGATAAGAAACAGGAAAGTGAGCATGGAGGTGAAAAAGCTATTACGCGACAGTATTGTGATACCAACTCTAAGGTATGGAAGTGAAGCTTGGACCCTGTTGGAGGGACAGTAAGTGAGTGAGAGCAGTGGAAATGAGTTATGTGAGAGGAGCATGTGGAGTCACATGGAGAGACAGACTGACAAATGAGGAAGTGAAGGAGCGTTGTGGTGTGGATGTGGATGTGATAGGAAGCGAAGCTTTAGGAGAAACACATTAAGGTGGTTTGGCCATGTGGAGAGGATGGAGAGTGAGAGACTGACGTGGAGAGTGTATGTGAGTGAGGTGGATGGGGGGGGAGAGGGAGGAGGAGGCCAAAAATGAGATGGAGGGATGAAGTGAAGAGGTATATGAGAGAAGGGGGTGTGAGCTGGGAGCAGGGCAGTGAAATGGCAGGGGACAGAGCGACTTGGAGGCGATTTCTCTGTGGCCACCGCTTACGGGATTGAGGCGTCTGGCGATAGATAGATAGACAGACAGACTTGTTTTCCCTCATGGACCTAGTTTTCCCATGGACCTATTTACCCCTGGGATCTATTTTCCCCTTGGATCTTTTCCACCATGCACCTTTTTTACTCTGATCCTATTCTGTCTTGGATGACCTGATGGACTGGCCTTATCCGTGGACTTATTTTTGCTCTCTATGAACCGATTTTCCTAAGGACCTGTTTTTTACTCATGGGGACACACCAAATCCCCACATAAACCTCACATGAACCTATTTCCTCCATGGATCTTTAAACCCACTGAACCTCCAAAGATCCATTCACATGTTTGTTTACCAAGGAAGCGAGTGGGAATCGAATGGTGGACGGTTGACTAGCAAATTTTGGAAGTTTTTGTGTGACTGTCATCAAATTCTGAAGATCATAATGGACTAGATGACATCCTCCATACGTTACTTGCCCCCAGACCGTTACCAATACCCCTGGATGAGGAACCCCATCCCTATCCTCATGCCCCAGAGGTGTCCGAATGCAGCTAGTGGCACAAGGCTGTCCACTCTCTCCACAATATCTTACTTATAAAAGGAATCTGGATTAATGTACAAGTCAGCTTAGTGGTCGTGACAGGTGGAGGGACAGACACTGACAACAGTGGGGCGAGTTGCTGGGTTTTGTCTGTACTCATTAACAGGTACAGTAGAAGGTGATGAAGGGTTAGCAAGGGCAGAAGGAGGAGCATAAGAAGGACATGATGCATTACTTTCCTGATTTTCCTCCCACTAGAAGAACCTGAGAGTTTTCTTAAGATCATCCACCTGAACCAACTTACTCTCAGATGGCAAGTCTTTAAACTCAGATTTGTTACCATTACAAGACATTGCGCGGTGTGGGACCGTAAATTTGTCATCCAGTTTAGAAATACGAATATGTGAAGGAGCAAACACTGTCCCCAACGTTAATACTGATAGGTGAGGCAGATCTATGCTGGCAATGTACCTGATCCTCGTTAGACAAGGCCAGATTAGCTTTTATATACGGTTGTATTTTGTGGAAGTCTGACGGTTTCACTTTCACATAATCATCCAAGTTATAGAATGGAGTAGGTTTTGATAATAGCATTGAATAGGGCAGAGATTTATCGAATTCATATATTACAAAGAATGAAGTTTCGTCAATGGATTTATTAATGTTAATGTTGATAGAAGCAGCAACTTGTGGTATCCACTCATCTCAACAGGTACTTTGAGAACCTAAGTACCTCATTCACTCCAGCACCTCAGGATTTTGTTTTTCGACAAGGCCAGTGGAAGCTGGATGGTTGGATATGACATTATATTTATTAATGTTATACTCTGTACAAATCTCAACTAGACTACTATTGCTGAACTCGGAAGGATTATCAGTAAAAATGATAGATGGTGAAATGAATGGACAAATAACATGATCAGTGAAGGCACGTGTAATACTTTTAGCAGTCTTGTCTTGGAGAACTACGAGAACACAGTAACATGAAAAGAGATCAACTGCCACAAACAAATACTCTTCACCAGAATCCATAAGAAGCATTTTAAGGAGATCAATAGAAAGTTTCCCATGGACGTGATGGAACTAGATATTGTAAAAGTGAAGCAGGTGATCCGGCAGACCCTTTATGACGATTGCAGGGAACAGAGAACATTGATGTCCTTACGCATAGTAGGCCAATAAAATGAAAGACATGCTTCTCTCAAACACCGATCTCTTCCCTGATGGATGCATGAGGTGTGTTATGAAAGATGAGGAGTACTGCAGGAATTAAATAAGTGGAGACAACAAATTGACGTACCACTCTATTAGGTGTCTCTCCCGGTAAGGCCTGTCTTCCTGTACAAGATATCATTGCTTAACATGAGATCATCTACTGGCACTGGCACAGTAGGTAATGTTGAAGCGTCTTCTGGCTCAAGGAAGTAAATAGGATTAGACCACAGAGGGTCTGTGTGCTGTCAACTATAGACAACATTTGGGGTTAGAGTGGTGTAACGAATTTCACTTGGTTGATATGGTGAGACTACCCCGGTTACCTGACGTGAAAGAGCATCTGCAGCTACATTAGATTTACCAGGTAAGTACTCAAAGGTGTGGTTGAAGTCATGGATAATAAATAACCATCGCGCTAGACGTCCGGTAAGATTTCCTCCTTTGAATAAATCTCAGAGTAGAAGATGATCTGTTTGGCTATGCACTGGATATCCGTAGATTATGTCTCTGAAATGTGTGAGACACCAAACCACTGCTATAGCCTCCCAATCAATAACACTGTGGTTACGTTTAGCGGCACTGAGGGCATGACTAACATACGCTATGACACGTTTCCTCTTAGCGTGCTCAGCTTGCATCAGTATCGTGCCTAGGTCGACACCAGATGTGTCTTTACAAAGAAGAAAAAGTTTCTAATAATCAGGGGATGTCAAGATTGGGGCATTAATGACTGCTGTTTTCAGTGTTTCAAAGGCATGACACTGGTAATTAGTCCAAACAAAAGGTCAATTTTTCTTAAGTAATTTAGCAAGAGGGGCAGCGACTTGTGCATAACCTTGAACAAAGCGCCAGTAGCAACCACTCAGTCCAAGGAAACTCCTTACATCATCAGTACTTGTGGTTTCTGGGAAGTTAGCAACGCTTTAACTTTCTCATATGAAGTATGAATTCTCTCTACATCAACCAACCAAGAAATTTAATTTTCTTACACAGGAAGTTGCATTTACTGAGCTTAACCTTTAGACCTGCCATTTGGAGGCATCAAAAACTTGCTGTAGTTTGGCAAAATGATCAGGGACTTGTTTACCCACTGCGATGATGTCATTTAGATAAGCAAAAAGAGAATGGCCAATCACACCACTGAATACAGAATGGATAAGCCTCATGAACACTGACTGAGCATTTCTAAGACCAGAGGGAAGCCTTTTAAAATGATAGTCACCAGAAGGGGTACTGAATGAAGTTATAGAGCGAAACGACTCTTCCATTTCTACTTGCCAGCAGCCACTAAGGAAGTCAAGGAAAGTGAAAACGTTATTCTCTCCAAGCGATGCCAATAGATCTGTTAAGATTGGTAATGGGAATCGATGGGGGTAGAGTGACAGAGTTTGCTTTACGGTAGTCAGCTACGGGTCTGAATTCTCCTCCTTTCTTGGGGACCAGGTCAAGCAGGCTATTCCACGGACTGACGGAGTTTTCAGTGATGTCCTGGTTTGGCTTATCCTATACTATCTTGTTAGCTTCTCTTCGTAAGGTATGGGGTAATCTATATGCCGGGACATAAATTGGTTGAGTACCGGAAATCAATTTAATAGTGTGCTTTATCAAATTCAATTTTCCCATAAGTTCACCAGGTAAGGTCACAGCATCTCTATGCGTCTGCAAAAGATTAATTAATTGTACTTTATACTCAGAAAAGTCGCTCGCGTTTACGTGAAAATATAAGTGAGCGGATGTTTGTTTGTGACATAAAACTCAGCTGTGAAAGGTTTTATTAATTCATCTACTTGTATTTCAAGAGTTTCCTTGCCCTTCACATAAAATTCTGAGCCGTCAATACCACAGAGGCGAATGTGAGGCGGCTCAAGGATCCAACCGCGTTTGATCTTTCTTTTAACACTGTCTAGGGATGACTTAGATATTAAGTTCATCACAGACCCAGAGTCCATTAAAAATGATGTAGGGACTCCTTCGCAATTATTTAAGATAACTACACCAGAGTGAGTCTGAGGACCAATCTGGCTTATGGGGGGAGTTCAGAATTTTGTGTCGTTAAGGAGGATTCTGTTGGTTCTGGCACGGAGTTTCCCCCGACTGTGTATTGGCAAGTGCACGGCATTCGTTAGTGGAATGGTGACGACTGTTGTGATAAGTACAGTACTCGTTACTGAATGATCGTGAAAGGATCTACTATCAGGCCTGTGTCCTCGTTCGACTCCTAGTCTCTGGTAACAATGAACTACCCTATGACCTGATCATTTACAATACCAACAAACTGTCTTGGTTCTGCTTTTAGATCTGGCACGGCCATAAGAGAATCTGCTTTGCGACGCAGGTCTTGTACGTGACATGGCTCGTGAACATTGTGTGACGTTTTGTCGACTGAGTGGACATGAAATGTGTCCAAGGCCTTGAGACTGAGAAGATGGTGTTGGTCTAGTAGCTGGTTGAACTGTACGAACTGTTTGAGTAGGTACGATGCCAAGTTTCTTTTCTATCTATTCAGCTAACATGGTTATGTCATCCCTGGAAGAAAACTGAATCTCTAATGCAGCATCTAATTCATCCTTGCTAAGGCAATTTAGGAACCTGAGATAACTAAATAACGTTGCCATATTAGTTAGTGTTTAAGTGGTTTTTCCCATATCATCAGAGTCTGCTCACTGACTGTTTCGCAATGCCTCAAAGTCAGTTTCTGTTCCAGCCTATGCCGTGGTTGCCTGTAGCAGCGAATTTTGTTCGGGGGGGGGGGATGAACTTACCCTGTCTCATACTTTATAATAATCCGTAGATGCTCACCAGAAATGTTGCTTCCGTGTGGTTACAAAAGATTTCTACAAATCTGTCGCAGTATTCATCAAAGGAAGTAAACTTCTTCAGGAATCTACACCTTATGAGAGAACCCACTCTTGAACAACCATCATCTGGCCTACTTCTAAGGTATGCAATCTTGGCACTGTAAGTCCCTTGTTCGTAATTGCAAACTGGACATCACTATTGAAATCATAAACAATTCTGGCAGGATTCATACCCGTATATTTGAGACGCGATGCATCTTCTAAAATGATCGTTTGAGGCGCAGGAGGGGGTCCAGGCTGAGATGCCATATTGAAAAAAAAAACTAGAAGAGAAGGTACCTGAGAAATGTGTGATGTACTGGGCAGCTGACTGAACGATTTCTTGCTGATACGTCTTTCCAATTCTCAAACGAATAAGATTGTCGTGTGTGCTTTCAGTCTGGGTCGGTTTTATTTCATCTCCGGCAGTATATGTAGCACCTTCAGACAAATCAAGCTTCTCATAGTAAAGAAATGTCATGAAGAAATATTTGAAAAGGGAAACGGAATAGGTACCATGAAAATATTAAGCAAGTGAATAGAAGTGAGGGCATTTTTGTAAAACCAAAAATAAACTATCATGTACAGTACAATAACAGTTAACAAAGCAGGGTCTTTTTACATAAAATATTTACAAATTAAATATTCATATGGATAAATATAGTAAAAGAAAATCGGGAGTATGAGAGATGATCTGCGGAAGTTGTTTTAAGTACAGTAATTAAATCGTGAAGGGGAAGAGGAAAAATAATGTATAAAGATTATTGGCCAAGAGATAATAGGAGCTTTTTGCTGAATGGTTCTAACTCACCACCTGATTATACAGCATATGGTGTTAATTATAGATGCCAGACGTTGGATGAGGCGTGAGGTGGTATTGACAGGTGAGTTTTTACCTGCTGGTTGACCTGATGTTGCATGCTCATTGACAGCTAGAGTGAGGCAGGGGGTGAAGAGGGCGAGTTGCAGGTCACAGGGTCACTGGGGGTTTGACAAATCAGAAGAATCGTGGTCGGAATGAAGAGTCAGTCTTGGTGACAGACGGGTTTGGTGACAGGCAGGGGTGGTGACAGACAGGCTTTTTGACAGATAGGCTTGATGACAGATAAGCTCGGTGACAGACAGGCTTGGTGACAGACATGTGTGGTGACAGGTGGCAGACAGGTGTGGTGACAGGTGGGAGACAGATAGTATACAGGTTTTGTAGCAGGTGATAGACAGCTATTGGATTTGACAGTAGACAGGCTTCGTAGTATGCGGTAGCCAGCAATTGGATTTGACGGTAGACAGGCCTGAGAGAGGGTGTGTTCTTGACCTCACTGCCATCAAAATGTGAGATGTAAGCCCTTAGATATACCGCCAGAAATTCAGGTTACTTTCAAAGACTCCAAACTACTGCTAGATACTTTACTGGCGTCTTGTAGTTATCTGACCCTCCTAAAATCATTTGGAGAGAGGCAAGTTAGTTTCTGTTTTTACCCAGTGCCATGGCGTTACTCTGAGTTAGGGAGTTGTCACCTGGGTACACATAAACAGTCTTCTTAGCGTTCCCTTCCTCAGGCTGCAAATTTTGGCCAGAGGGAGTGACCACTGCTAATTCACCACATTCTGGCAGCGTCTCTGTCGTGGCAACTATGCAACAAACATCCACTCACTTACACACACACACACACACACACGCATACACACACACACACACACACACACACACACACACACACAGAGGAAGAGAGAGAGAGAATTACATTTATTGTATAGATACTACTACTACTGCTACTACTACTACTGCTGCTACTACTACTACTGCTGCTACTACTACTACTGATAGTAATAATAACAACTACAGTACAGCAGATGTACAGTTTCTTCCTGTGAGACAACATGGAAATTGCATATTCAGTCCTGCAATAT
>JAGKTI010008445.1:0-5000 GCA_018397915.1 Birgus latro
CTCGCCAATGGAATTAAGCCTAGAACAGGAGACTTAGTTCTCGCCAAGGTCTAACAACATTTAAATCTTATGACATTTCAACCTGTCTCATCCACAGTGAGAGACAAAAGTTCGTCTAATTTGTTGTCTTGTACCGTACGTTAAAGCTTTCTCTGCTGGATAATATTCCTAACCTGATGGAGGCTGGGCATTCTTCTCTGCCCATTGCTGATGCTCTTTCACATGATTCATTAGCAAGAAAATTACTGACATGCCCTATGTATAAAGAAAAAACATTTGAATATTAGGCGAACACTTGGGGTTGACTGTACTTCTCCGTCCTACCACTTCAGCTTCATGCAAACCCAGACTGGCAGAACAGGATAACTCTGGAAACTGGACCAACTTGGAAATGTGACATATTTGTGCTGACGACGCCCAGGAAGGACAAAATCGTTCATACCCATTAGTATATGACATTGAATCACACTTTCTAATATATCCCAGGCCAAGGTGCAACTCAGACCTTGTTTTGCGCCCCAGATACACACACACACACACACACACACACACACACACACACACACACACACATAAGGAACACCAGCCACAATACAGTGACAATCACAATAGTCCTGACTGCCCGACTCCCCGCCATTAGATTTGTATTTTTTTTTCAATGGCTTTCGAAATATCGTAAGATCTTTCCCTTAGCAATTTATTCAACAAATTAAACCTCAGTATCTTCTTGTATGGTACTGAAGCAAATTTATCGACATCATAGCAATTTTAAATAACGTACAATAGGATGTTAGTATGCAATATGAATAATAAATCGCCATGGAAGAGGAGCTACGAAGCCTCCAATGCAACTTAGAATACGACTGGTAATCTTGTGCTCCTGAGTCACTAAATTTATGTCTCCCTTGCCTCATTAATGGAGTGTAACTTACCTTAGTGTTTGCATGAGAAGAATATCGGGGCGATTAAGTGGCCGAGGTGCATTATATCCACAGTTAGATCCATGCTGTAGTTATTTACATTAAAGACACGTAACTATATCGGCCAGCTTGGTCAGGGAGTTATAAAATACCTTAACCACTTCTTACGACACATTCGACTCAGTAGATGATTGTTGTGAAGAATCATACTGTCAAGCTGTAATTTTCTTTTCTTTTTCTGGTGTCTCTCTTCCCCCCCCCCCCCTACGATTTACTCTAGTGTGCTTGAACCTTGGTTGGCAGCTTTAAAAGTTAGAATAAAAAAGAAAAATATTAGACGCAGCTTAGGGTGAAGGGGGTTTATGAATGTATGTCCAATAGTATCTGGTCTGAGGAAGGGTTGTGGTGTGGGTTAGTTAGGTACAAAATAATGCAGTTCTTTTTAATGGTAATGAATCTCGTGAGTGGTAATTATAAATGATCGTAACCAACTTTACTTTCAACAAGTCCATATTACAATTACATACTATCCCATATCGTATTACTTTTCTTACACATTGTCATTTATTATTCATCTCAAACTGATTGTGAAATGCTCGGCAGTTTTGTGAGTGAGGACAGAGGTGTATGAAAGGAATCTAAGGTGTTTTAAAAGCTTAGGATCTTTACAAATACGACATCTGACCATATATCACTCCCAGCGGGTAGGGGGGATTTCAAGAATTCTCCCCCAGTATCCCTGCTTGTCGTACGAGGCGACTAAAAGGATTGGTGGTGGGTTAGTGCCCCACCCGGTAAAACAGCTAACTAAAAATAAGAATAGAAGCCACGGACCAGGACTGACCAAAAGTTGATGACAAGGACAGAACAAAGGACTTGTTACGGATAGCGACGTGGAATGTAAAGGGTATAAATGATGAGGTGAAAGAAAGAGAGATTGTGCAGGTGCTTGAGGGTGCGAGAGTGGATATATGTGGACTAACTGAAACTAAATGGTGAGGTGAAAGTGTGAGAGAATAGGAATATGGATACGGTATATGTGCGGGAGTAGGTGAGAATGAGAGGGCAAAAGAAGGAGTGTGTATTGCTGTGAGTAACAGATGGAAGGAGATTATAAGAGAGTATGGATCAGTTGGCTCAAAGATTGTGTGGGTAAGAGTGAAAGTTGGACTACAAATGTGGGCGACTGTGTGCGTGTATGCGCCAGTGCAAAATCATGTAAGTGGAGTGAGAGAAGAGTTCTAGACAAATATGGAAGCGTGCTTGGAAAAATTTGAAAGGAATGAGAGAGTGTTTTTGATTGGAGATATGAATGGAAAAGTAGGGAATGTGTGGGTGGATGGAGTGGTTGGTGAGTGGGGTGTGCCTGCAGAGATGGATGAGAATGGCAGTGCTTTAGTGGACATTTGTGCCGAGAGGGGGTTGGTGGTAGCTAATACCCTCTTCAGGCACAAAATGATTCATAGGTATAAATGGCGAGTGATGAGAAGGGTGGATGGTGAGCTGAATGAATAGAAGGCAATGATTGATTATGTGTGTGTGGATGAAAGGATGAGGAAGTGTGTAATGGATGGAAGAGTATATAGAGGTTGAGGAAGTGAACTTTCTGACCACCACTTGGTGGCAGTCAGAATCAAAGTCTAAACAAAATGGAGGAAGAGAAGAAGGGAAGGACAAGAGGAAGTATTTCTTACAGGGAGAGTAGAAAAGTTACAAGAGGATGGAATAAAGGCAGAGGAGCGATTCGGTAAATATGGATTGGAGCAGATGGGGGACGCGGAAAGTGTGTGCAAGATATTCACAGAAGAAATCTGTGCAGCATGTGAGGTGGTGTGTGAAGAGAAGACGAAAGGGGGTTCAGGGAACAGCATGGTGGACTGAAGAGGTGAGAGAGGCTGTGGCACAAAAGGAGAAAGCATATAGTGAGTGAATGAGGTACAAGGGCGTCGAAGAAGTTGAGAGACAGAAGACAGAGTTATATGCAGAGAGGAGGGGAGAGATGAAAAGATTAGTAAGAGAGTAAGAAGAGTGTGGATGAGGACTTTGGAAGGAATTTGAGTGTAAAGTGGAGAGAATGTAAGAAAATGTTCCGGAAATAGGTAAAGAGAATTAGACAGGGTGCCAGAGAAGTTAGTTGGGGAGTGAAAGATAAAAATGGTAGATTACTAGTGGAGAAAGGAGAAAAAGTGAGCAGATGGAGAGAACACTTTAATGAATTGTTGAACATAGAGAATGGAAGTTATGCAAGTATAAATGGTTGGGGAATGACTGGGAGAAGGAGGGTTGTGAGAAGAGAGGAAGAAATCAGTAGGACGGAAGTTGTTGAAGCAATGAAGAAAGTTAAAATGGGTGAAGCCCCAGGAATTGATGGAGTGTGTGGTGAAATGCTGAAGCATGGGAAAGAGATAGTAATAGAATGGATGTGGAAGGTGTGCAGATTGGCTTGGGAGGAAGGTAGAGTTCCGGAGGATTGGAAGTCAGGTATAATTATTTCCCTGTACAAAGGAAAAGGGGAGAAAGAAGCGTGTGGTAATCATAGGGACATTTGTCTTCTTAGTGTAATAGGAAAAGTATATGGTAGGATACTTATTGACAGAGTTAGGGGAATAACAGGGGAATTAGTTGCAGAAGAACAGGGTGGTTTTAGGAAGGGAAGAGGTTGTGTGGACCAGATATTCGATCTTAGATCTCTAGTGGAAAAGTTTCTAGAGATAGGAAAGACGTTGTATGCAGCCTTCATGGATTTGGAGATTGCATATGACGGGGTGGATAGACAAGGATTGTGGAAAGTATTAAGAGTATATGGAGTAGATGGGAAGTTGCTAAAGGCTGTGAAGAGGATGTATGATGGTACTAAGGCTGCAGTGCGTGTGGATGGCGAACTGAGTGAATCTTTCCATTTGAAGACTGGATTGAAACAAGGATGTGTCATGTCTCCATTGTTATTCAATCTTTATATGGATGGGGTTATAAAAGAGATACAAGGTCGAACAGTGGATGTTGGAGCGGCCCTAGTGAGAGAGGGCAGTGTTTGGAAACTCCCTGTGCTGTTGTTTGCAGATGATACTGTGTTGTTGAGTGAAGACGAAGGGGAGCTGGAAGGCTTGGTAGATGAGTCTGGGAGAGTGTGTAAGAAACGGAATCTAAAGGTGAATGTAGGGAAGAATAAAGTGATGGTCTTCAAGAGAAGTGAAGTCAGTGAATGTACAGTGAGATTGGATGAGGAGGATATGGAGAATGTGAGTTCATTTAAGTACTTGGGTAGTGTGATGAGTGAGGATGAAAGTTTGGAGGGTGAAGTGCTTGAAAGGGTGCAGCAGAGAAGAAAGGTTGCTGGTTCCTTGAAAGCAGTGATAAGAAACAAGGAGGTGAGCGTGGAAGTGAAAAAGCTGCTACATGACAGTATTGTGATACCAACTCTAACACATGGAAGTGAAGCTTGGACCCTGTTGGAAGGACAGAAGTCAAGAGTGAGAGCAGTGGAAATGAGTTATTTAAGAGGAGCATGTGAGGTCACATGGAGAGACAGACTGACGAATGAGGAAGTGAAGGAGCGTTATGGTGTGGATGTGGATGTGATAGGAAGCGTTAGGAGAAACACAGTAAGGTGGTTTGGCCATGTGGGGAGGATGGAGAGTGAGAGACTGACGAGGAGAATGTATGTGAGTGAGGTGAAGGGGGGGGGGAGATGGAGGGAGAGGCCGAGGATGAGATGGAAGGATGGAGTGGAGAGGTATATGAGAGAGGGGGGTGTGAGCTGGAAGCAGGGTAGTGAAATTGCGGGGGACAGAGCGGCATGGAGTCGATTTGTTTGTGACCACCCCTTACGGGATTAAGGCGTTTCGCAATAGAGAGATAGATAGACAGTTTGCATATGCCTTCAGAGTCCAGCTTGGGAAATAAATGTCACGAGTTTTTATTATGGATACCTGCTACTTTTATGTCAATCTTTATTACAAATACCTTATACTCTAATGTTACGAGTCTTTGTTCCAAATATCTGGTACTTTTCTCGAGGGGGTTAACCTACCCCCGACTGACAGCTGCAGTGTGCGAATATTCAGCCACAGTATGCATTTT
>JAGKTI010008445.1:7500-19268 GCA_018397915.1 Birgus latro
AGGGGATTATGGGTTTGCGCAGTTCCGTCAGTATGTCAGCACGCCAGTCAGTCCGTCCGCAACTTTTTATCCGCTCTGTAACTTCCAAATGCATGGATAGAATTTGATACAACTTCACTCAGTTGTTCCCTATACCATGACGGTGTGTCGCGCCGAACAACCAGCCATCTACTCCCAAGGTTAGTTACATAGGTATGATTACCATCTGGTGGGGGACTTTGTAGTGCTTGACAATACATGATTGACTTGTTTATATCTGACTTTCCTTCTCTCATTCAAAGCCTATGACTCATTTTGTTATATTCTTCTGGTCAGAAGATACTTTAGGAACTGGAGGGGTTAGATATTAATTAACCTTTCCATTACCAGAGACCTTTCCTTTGGTGTATAAAATCGTTTTAAGACACCAGGAATATAATAATATATACGTTATCAATCTGGAGTACTGTAGCAATGGGAATGCCAAACAACTAATCAAGAGGAACTTTTTTGCGATGCGTCTAGAACATACACTCAGAGAAGACTACAGTATACACTTCAGCGTTGATTATCACATCCTACCTCATCCCATACTTAGTGGGAATAAGCGTCGGAATAATGATGATGAACGACTGATATAATAAATGAATGGGGTGAGCATCGATGAGGAGCAGATGCTTCCCAGTGGTAAGCACTACTGCGGACAGTTATATCGATCCAGTTTTTAGACGAACAATTATATAATACTTACGCTCTATTCTGAGAAATTGCTGGACTCGTACTATCGTGATATTTGGCCTTTATCAAGTCATTGTTCAGTGTTGCATTATTTATGGCAGGAAAGTGGATCAATATTTGTGTCTTAAAAAGTACAGCATGATGAACAGAAATCCAGGGGAAAAGTTCAAAGAAACAAACAGAAGCAAAGCACATGGCTTATCATTCAGTGGATAATGAGCTAACCTTTCTCCTAAACACCTGACAACTTTATCAGTAATGTCATTAGTGAGAGTACCTCATTCGTCTGTGATGAAGAAAAACACATTGAAAACTGAAAACTATTGCACGGAATATGAGAAAACGCCATTGTTCTAAGGAAAAAAAGTACTTAAGTAAGCTGACAGAAATAATGGTGAAAGATTACAATATTAAGGATGGTCAACATTTACAAATTAACTTGTACAGAAAAGTTGATATCTCGGACAAGCATCTCAGATCCCACTTGACGATAATATCATAATTCAGATTCATGAACATTCTATACTTCTTAAGGCTCTATGTATGTGAAATGACGATGTTGATGATGATAGTCGTTTTGCCGCTGCTACTGCCGCTGCTGATGATGACGATGATGATGATGATGGTAGTGGTGGTGGTGACAATGGAATGTTATGTGATGGTGTGGAGGTGCTGGTGGTGGGAGTGATGGTAAATGATGTGGTGGTAGTGATGGTGGTGATGGTGGTAGTGGTGGTGGTGACAATGGAATGTTATGTGGTGGTGTGGAGGTGCTGGTGTTGGGAGTGATGGTAGTAGTTGTGGTGGTAATGATGGTGGTGATGGTGGTAGTGATGGTGGTGACAATGGAGTGTTTTTGTTTGTGTAAGGGAGGGCTTGGGGGTGCTGTAAATGAGGATTTAGTGTGAACATAGCTGGCCACTCCACCTCGTTTGGACAATAATTGCAGGTAGGGTAGGGTGGGAAAAGGTGACCGAAGAATGAGAAGAAAATGGAAATTTAGGAGAGAGAGAGAGAGAGAGAGAGAGAGAGAGAGAGAGAGAGAGAGAGGGGCACATAGTTACATAGAAACACGGACCATTCTGTCTTTACGGTCCCTACCATAGACAGATAGACAGATATCCACAGACAGATAGAAAGAAAAACGGATAGAAAGACAAAAAAACGACAAAATGAAAGACAGACGAGCAGTAAGACAGACAGATACACACACACACACACACACACACACACACACACACACACACGCACAAACATACATACATACAGACGGGCAGGCAGAAAGGCTGGCAAAAGGCACACACACACCAGACATACTTGAATATTCGGCGAAGGAACATTATTGCTGAGACAGGAAAAGGAAAGTGTCGTGGCTGGAATAGCTATCTGATATATCTATTGCCTGTCGCCCAAAATGAGACAAGGATGGAAGGATGAGCACGACAGGGAAGGAAAGGTGAATGAGGCTGAGTTACATAGGACAGATAGGGTGAATAAGGCAGAGGGAGAGGAGTGAACGTGGAAGCTAACGTGTGGTGGGAACAAGGTTAGATTGGAAAGACTGGATGAATGAAGCACGGAAAAGAGGGTGAGTGAGGCAGGGAGGGAAGAGTGAATGAAGAAGAGTTCGAAAGGAATGGCAGGGTAGGTAGGTGGGCCAGGGGAATGAGGGTGAATATGCAGTGAATGAGACAGGGAAGGAAGAGTGAATAAGGCAGGGAAGGAAGAGTGAATGAGGCAGGGAAGGAAGAGTGAGTGAGGTAGAGTTTGAATGGGAAGGCAGGGTAAGTAGATGAGGCAGGGGAAGGATGGTGAATGAGTCATTGAAGGATGAGTTAATGATGCAGAGATAGAAAGGAAGCCAGAGTTACTGGGTGAAGCAGAGAAAAAAAGGGTGAATGTGATAGGGAAGGATGGGCGAGTAGAATTAGCCTGGAAAGGCAGTGTGAGTGGGTTAGACATGGAAGGAAGGGTGAATAAGTAAGAGTCAGATGGGAGAAGCAGGGTGAGCGGGTGAAGCAAGGGAGGACCACAACAACGTGCGTAATATGTATTGATTCATCCCGTCATCACTTATCCCAGAACTCCCTCACTGTACAGCAGAGTACCCCAGTCTACCTTGCCTCATCCATATCCTGCAGCTAACCCTCTTCCTAGTCTTTCTTTACCTCCTTCTCCTCCTCCTCCTCTTCTTCGTCTTCCTAATCTTTTCTTTCTCCTCCTCCTCTCATCCTTCTCCTTCATCTCCTTATCAACACCTTTGTTTTATTTTTGTTTCTTGCATTTTATCTCCTTGACGTTAATTATTTCCCCGAGCACTTCCTTGAACGTCACGCTTTTTCTTATTTCGGAAATAACCCTACCTCGTTCTCATCGTCCTCTTCCTTGTCCTTATTCCTCCTTTTCCTCTCCCTCTTCTCCCCTTCTTCTTCTTCTTCCTCATCCTCCACCTATCTCACGTATTTTGATGTTTGTATCATCCCACACGTTTCGAAAGTTTTCTTGTATGAAAGCTCATTCTTGTCAAAATTTCTCTTATTGCCTCCTCCTCCTCCTCCTCCTCCTCCTCATCATCATCATCATCCTCATCCATATATCTAAACGCCTATATTTTCACTCTTTGAAGCAATATATTTCTTAGAATGGACGTTTTTTACTCGCATTTGGAAAAACAAATGTTGTTTGAATGAGAAATACAAATTTCGGCCCGACTAGGTTTCTTTTCAGATATGAACAGGAAGGCAACGTAAGCTTTCATATATGGCTGGGCAATGGGTGAGAAAAGGAAGGTGTGGTAGGGAATAGTTGAAGAGGAAGGGAATGCACACATTATTAATCTCCATTAGCTCTTCCTCGTCTGCCGTGCTTTAGGAAGTGGAATAAAATCTGGTAGCAGCAAAAATGACGTACACCGAGGTACTCGGGCTGAGGCAGTTAATCCTCGTGTATCTGTATTCGACTTCTCCCTTCCGTTTGTTGATTCCGCGATACATCTACTCGTTTAGCCTTCATGTTCAATTCTACTTCACTGACTCCCTTTTCTGGTGCTAGACAGTCATCTTTACGTCTAACTCTTTTAATGCGAAGATGGTCTGATGGGTTAATGCCTTATGCTCAACTCCCTGTACGATGGTGGTCTGGTGGGTTAGTACCTTATGTTTAACTCCTTTAGTACGAAAATGGCTTTGGGGGTTAAGACATGATATGTAACTTTTCTGTACAACATGGTCTAGTATGGGTTAACTCTCTAAAACTGCATGTGAACCGATAAGTGTTCAAAATATAATTCTAGTTGTGTTTTGGTTACTGAGTACCCAAACCCCGGGTCCTTAAGTCCCTGATGGGTCAGTGAAGGATTTGATAATGGTGATGACGAACATTGTCATGCCTATCACATCCAACTCGTTAATTAGCCGACACAGCAAAATGCCTTTTCTCATACTAGAACATTACTTTCTTGGTACGTCTCATTTGCACGAACTTGAAAATCATTCAACGGAACCTCAACAAAAAATCTCTGCGAGCATCTGGCTGAGGTGACGATTTCTATAAATCATCGAACCTTGAGCGACAGCAACAACATTTATCATTCATGTTGCCTGTAGTTATATTTTGTATGATTGCTTCAGTAAAAAAAAAAAAATAGTAATTGCTAATCCATATTACCCCCTTCGAGGTGTAGGCTCCCAAGGCTGGGCGTTAGGGGTAGAAAACTGATCTACTTCCTTTGATGACATTGTATGATTAATAAACCTCCAGTGACCTCTTCTGGGTTCAGACCTGTGCACGTGGCTAGACCCTCACTCCAAATGGGGCATTCTGACCTCTTGACCACCAACTAAAACGACCTTCAAGCATTCCCCTTCCTATTCGCAAACGACCTCTCCTCTCATGACACACGTCCTTTCCTCATAAACGCTTGGAGGTAAAGACAGACATCAGTAAGGGTAAGATTAGACTACGACGTAACCTTCAATCAGTATACCTTGCCAGCTATTGATTCTATCGCTCAGAGTCACTTTTTGTCTGCAGTTATTCTTTTGTCATTCTCACTCGATTACCTATGCCCACAAATAGGAGATTTCTGGACTTTCGGATAAGCCTTTACCTGCAAATGGACGACACCCTATCAAATCTGCCTGAAGTGCTTTTTTTTCCACACCGGAGGCCAAAAGCAGGAATCCGCCCCACAACCTGCGTATGTGGGAAATTTTAGCCCAGATACTTGGAAGAAAAAGTTTTATGAAACAGGAATCTTAGAGGTCAAAATATCTTGCATAACTGTCTCACACTGATCTTTTCTTACTTTTAAATTTTACCAGAAATCAAATAACGTATTAATGAGGGTTAGTTTTTTTAACTTCCTAATAGTTCAGAGTAATGTATACGATTCAAGACATATCCTAAACATGCAAACTCGCTCACAATGGCTAGTAGTCCAGGAAGATCTTTCCTAAGCTGAGATCGCCTAGTATTATCCAGAATGTTGTTGTTGTTGTTGTTGTTGTTGTTGTTTTTGTTGTTGTTGTTGCCCCAGGCTCATTTGAACGTGAATCCAGTGGAGTTCGGGCTGAAGCTGTCAATTCTTGCAGTCTATGCTCCTCTTTATGAAGGATAGGAAGGGAGATGAGGTACATTTGTATAACTGGCAAGCTCCACCATCTGGTTATTTTGGCGCCACAATGTGAAGACTTCCCTCTCCTGGACCGTTAGCAAAAAATAAATGAATAAAGAAATAAATAAAACTCATTCCGTTATGTATACTCTACAATTCTTCCCCCTTTGCAGTGAGCCAGTACTGCGAGAGCACCAGGCATCCTAGTCCTGCCTTGTCGGCACCAGATGGGTCGGTGAAGGTAAACATTTGTGGAGTTCTGTGAACTCATTGTAGCGCCGATCTGCCAATATCACACAGGGACCCAGCCTTGCACACACACCCTCACACCCACCTACATGAAAATGGAACCCTTAATGAATGCCAATGTTACTAATGAGTCAGATGTCCACACTACCAGAAAAATAGCCTTGCAACCGTGTTAAGGGAACTATTCTCTTTCACTCTCACCATAAACTCAGTTACCTATTACTGTTTATGTAAATTGCGTTGATAAATGGTGCCAGGGATGGACGCCTTTATGCAATGGTACCGACATAACCGGGCAGCCCTTCAGCAAACGTCCCTCAACTGCCACCGTATCCCCCCTCGAAAGGGCAATGGTGGAGTGCAGATAGGAAATTTCAGCCTACAGTCCAATGATTTCCGTTCAAGTGAGCCTGGGGTCACAGTAATAAAAACATCAAAAGCAATAACAACAATAACAACAACAGAACAACAGCAGTAGGAATGTTAACTGATACAGAGATAACTGAAAATTGCATTTGTTACTACCCTTGGAGTATTGCCATTTGTGACTCATTACCATCAGTATTGACCCTTTCCACAAGATTTCCAGGCTATTTTATTCATCTTGGGATAGACTGTAATAACTGAAAGAGTTCGATATAGCCTGGATTAATTTCTTCTCGCCAAAGCGGCTGTTCTAAGCCGAGTACAAGCGTATGAAAACAAAAAGGATATATAAATAATATGAGATCCCCAAGCCGACGGGGGTAATGCATTCCGGTGTCTCTCTGTTCCCTTTACGTTTCCCCTTGCCTATGACCTCCTGACTGTGAAATGTTATGTGGCAAGGTATACTGAGACTAAGGCATCCATGTGATTGTTAAGTCAGAGGTGTTTCAGTCTTCGAGTTCTTTTTTAATTAAAGAAAAAAAAATATGTCCCGTATTACCTCTCTTAAGTCATGGAGGACCAGAACCCGAGGCTAGGCTACCATAGTTCAGATGAGTTTGGCGCTGGACGCCGCCTTGCACTCTTGGAGGTGTTATATCTGGTAGGAAAGCTTCAGACTACTTGTAGGACTAGCATCACAGCTCAGAATCGAAACTCTACCACTGAGGAAAAGACAAAATGCTCACTATTACACCCACAGGTAATTGCAGCTGCATCAAGTTCACATTCTGAATTATAAAGTCAGCTGCATCCTCACCATATCTAAACTGCAGTTAAATCTACACTTACAACCAGACATTCTCACAGTCACAGCCACATCTTAAAGTACATTCACTGCAACAAGCCATAGAAACAGAAGAGAAGTTTAAAGTTTAAAATACTATACAAAATGTGAAAAATAAAGTTTTTTTTTTTTTAATGCAGGAAAGAAGGAACTAAAGGCCATGAGCCTGCAAACCGTTCCTTCCAAGAAAAAAAAATACAAAAGAGTGCCAAATTCAAGATCCGTTCATTTCGAGATGCCTGGATACACTGCGTTTGAAAGACTGGAGATCATAGGAAGTAGGATATACAGACAGAGGGAGACAGTTCCAGAGTTGACCTGTTGCATAAATGAAGGACTGGGAGTAGCGGTTAACTCTTGCATTAGAGAGTTGGACAGAAAAGGGATGAGAGTTTGTTGCTAGACGGGTACTACACACCCGTCGTTGAGGTGGAGGGACACAAGCAGACAGTTCGGAGGAGCAGTGACCATTGAAGTAACGATAGAAAAGAGATAAAGATGCAACTTGCGGCGAAGAGACAAAGGTTGAAGGGAACCAGTAAGTGGAGGAGAGTTAATGAGACGAAAAGCCTTTGACTCCACCCTATTGAGAAGAGCTGTATGTGAGGAGCCTCCCCACTCATGAGAGTTGTACTCTACAGAGGGGTGAATAAAACCCGTGTATAAAGTCAACAACTGTGCAGGGGTAAAGAAGTTACAGAGTCGGCTTAGCACACCCATTCTCCTGGAAGCAGATCTTATAAGAGTGCAAGTTAGGTGTAAGATGGAAAGTGTATCCCTAAGGAAGAAGTACAGCAAAGTCTCCTATGTAGGACTGGCCATAAAGCTACTTCATAGCTGGATCCTGTTATTTTCTATTTCCTTTCGGCAACAATTTTTTGGTAGACTTTATCATACTGTAGTCATTGCCACAATTTTTATCTATTTTTTTTTTCCGGAAATTTTGTGTTTAGCAACTTATCACTTTCTGAGAGCACCCACCGCCATCAACACATTCACAGCAGTAAAGGTAATCAGTTAAACTGACCATCATCACTACCACCTGAAACAACAACAGTCACAGTTACTCACAACAAAAACCACCATTGCTCATACCAGCAAGAATCACAAGTAAATATCACATGTATACAATAACAGACACAACAAAACACACACACACACACACACACACACACACACACACACACACACACACACACACACAATCCCTTCCCCAATGAGAAACTAAAAGAAAATATACCCTGTCCTCCATTCACGACAAAGCCAAAAGGATGCCTGCCATCTCTCTCCTTTCCTTGCTGCTTCTTGCCCTCACCCTTATTACACCTCCCTCACAACCACCACCTAAACCACTTACAACAATAACAACCAGTCAGTCAATCGCATCAACTACTGTCTCTTCCACCGAGAACACAATCACTCACTACCACAATCACTCCACCGACAAACCATTCAAAACAACAAACCAGCACTACCACCAAAAACAGTCACAACAATCAGCATCATCAATACAATCACAACCACCACTACTAGTCACAGCAACCCTCCAGTCCATCACCACAATCAGTCACAACACTAACCACAAACACAGTCACAGTAACGACAACCAAATCAGTCATCAATACAATCAAGCAACATCGCCAACTATCAATAACATGACCGCTCTTTCACTCACATTTAATCCAAAAGTGGTTCCATCATCTATCTTCACCTTGCAGCCTCATGCCCTCGCCCTCAACCTCATAGCACTTCACTCACAACGACCACCACCACAACAACCACCACTTAGAACAGCAATAACAATCACAGTAAGTTACACAAAAAAGACAGTCACTCACTACACCACTATACTAAGTCATAACAACAAATCAACACAAACATCACACTCACTCCCATCAATAGCCACCACAACTACTGCTTCGACTACCACAATAATCAGTCGGAACAGCTACCACCTCTACCACCACCACCACCACCACCACAATCAATCACAACAACCAGCAGCACAGTCGAAATGTGAGAACGCCCCCCACCAAGAAAAAAAAATGCCCTGCCCCTCACCCATGACAAATCCACAATTGTATTCGGCCACGTGTTTTTGTGGCAGCGCCTCGCCCTCTGTACCATCAAAACGCAAAAAGCGGTGGGCAACATATGACACCCAGCCCCATCACCCGCCTCGTACAGATGGCAGGACAGCCTTCTACGCCTGCTCCTGAGACATTTTGTCTGGTGGGATGTAGCAGAGCAGCCTTGTATGTCCGGTCCTAACGCATTTTGTCAGGTGAGGTGTAGCAGGGCAGCTTCGTAAGTCTGCTCCTGAGGCATTTTGTCAGGTGAGGTATAGCTGGGCAGCTTTGTATGTCCACTCCTGAGACATTTTGTCAGGTGGGATGTAGCAGAGCAGCCTTGTATGTTTGCTCCTGAGGGATTTTCTTAGGCGGGGTGTAACACAGCTGCCTTGTTTGTCCGCTCCTGAGGCATTTTACCAGGCGGGGTGAGAAGTTGAACGTCGGGCATCAAGGTTAACCCGTCATGTCCCGACCGATTTCCCACCTCTTTTTTTTTCTTTTTTGCTCAAACCTTCGCCTTTCGTGAGAAACATCGAGAATTCATAGTGAAATCGCCCTCCTGAGGCTATAAATGGTGCTACAGGTAATGAGTCAGCCCTACATTTTCCCTCTTTCTCAGGGTACCTGGCTAAAGAAAACGAACTATGGAAGGGTTAACTAATTCAAGCCACTTTAAATTATATATTTATTTATCTATTTGGTAGGAATTTTTGTGTAGTACAAGACTATATTGGTTTTCACACATTTATATAGGCAATAGAAGCATTGTTCAGTCACCAAACATATCCACATATGCACCTTCCTTTATGACATTACCACCTCATCACTTCTGCTTGTTTCTTGCTCTAGCTTCTTTATTTCTTTGTCCCCCACCTCAGGAATCACTTTCACCATGAATTTCGTCATTGGAGAGACCGTGGGACAACATGTCTTTACTGGCCAGGTCACTGGTAACAGGTGAATCGCCAAGTGTGGGGGGGAGGGGGGGTCAGGCGGGGCCGGCAATATCCCCACTTGACAGCAGATAGAGGAAGGTATCCCACATATGCCTACCAAAATTCACCCATGAAACTTGAAAATTGTGCAGATTATGACCCTTGCAATTGAGCGACTTACCCGTACGTTGATGGGTCTAGCGTGACAAAACGTTGCGACGTACCCATACGTCGACGGGACGCCTCGGGTTAAGTGAGAGTCAGTGTCACGCCACCTCCACTGCTATCCTCACATTTGGCTGGTTGTTCTGCATTATATTAGCTATTTAACTCCGTCACTTCACTCACTCACTCACTACAAAAGATCTTTCCAAAGAAGAATAAATCTCTCAGTAAGATGACCAGTTACTGAAAAATGTTATGACACTGGTTCAAAGAAATAAAGCCGAATACGAAATTGCATTACGAATATGAGCAATAATGGTGATGATTATTTTTAGCACATTTCCCATGTACAGTAGGATGAGAGGATGTAAAGTTGATCAATTTGATTTTGTTTGGGCATTAACCCATTAGCGACTAGTGTCCTCAATATAGGACGGAACTGGGCATTTTCAAAACTGAATATAGAAGGGAACCCCGGGGAAGGGACCTATGAGCTTCGTGACTATGACCTGACAGTAGGAGGGCGGTACGCCTAGTACCCTCTCAGCAAAATCCCTCGCACAGGAACTCTGGAAGCCAATGGGTTAATCAATGAATCAAGTAAATTCAGCCTCCCTCCCTTAACACCACCTTTGTGCTGTAGGGGCTATAAGGCCTGTTGCACAATAGTGACAGCTGCCTTCTCTATTAATTCCCTCTTAACACACTCAGAAAATACGTGGGCATTCTTATTTATTAATTATCACCATGCAAAGATGTGTAAATGAAAGTTCTTACTTCATTTGTCTGCAGTGAAGCGACAATTGAACAATGTGTTGAATCATGATTTAGTAAAGAAGTTTATTTTTATTCTACTATATTTCTACGCTGGAAACTGTACATATTTTACATAACTTGTACTAAGATTTCGATGCCAAGTTGGCCCTGCGTAGAGCTAGTTCACACACACACACACACACACACACACACACACACACACACACACTAATGCACTCGGTAACTAACTGCATACGAAACAAAGGCGAATAATTACAGATACGTACAGGCACAGACACAAATATCTTCCCATGGTTGACAAATACATAGCGGAAAAGTAGAAGCATCTGAAACACGCACTAGCAGAGATAGGATTTTCACTGTATTTCGCCAGTTGTAAATTTTCTGCGGATGGAGCTGGTAACATAACTGTTTCTGTGACTTGTACATTTCTGTGATCACCTTTAGTGCAGTCAGTGTCGAATACACCTGTAAAATTCAACATTATATGCTCCCTCGTATGCGTCTTTGACAACTGTAAATTGAGTGGCTACATCGTGGATATTCTACTGTGCAAAGCAGGGTACAAGCACAACACGCCTGTGTTAACTGTCCAGCGTAACTAGCAAGTACGAGTATAGCAACCATACTACGATACGCAAAGTTACTTTAGAAAATTAAGTCCCCAGTTACCTACGGACAGACTTGGGAAAAAGGCCTTGCCCAAAGGACTAGCGGTAGTTCCGGGAATCGAGCAAAACAAACTGGGTTCGCTTTGCACGGCTTGTTTCTTCTAACCTGACAAAGAAGTCAAACCCTTCTGAGCTCAGTTGATGGCCAAGTTCAGTATGATTTGAAGGTCGATTTGACTAGAAACCAAAACTCTTTCTTGCTTCATAACTAAGGTTCACCACTTTCACGCAAGCACATGCTGTGAGTGTGGTCCACTTCTGTCAGGTAAACACAAACCGACAACAGACATACTGTGCCTAAAGAACTACATGGATGACTGAACTAGAGTACATGAAGAAGGGTAACCCGGAATA
>JAGKTI010008446.1:0-10166 GCA_018397915.1 Birgus latro
TTCTTACATTTTCCAAACCCTCTATTCAGAAGCAAACTCTCTCATGCATTGTTGAACTTTGGCCTCCTCACCTCACCTCACCTCCTCACCTCATCTCACCTTACCTTACCTTACCCATTCCACTTTCACTTCATTTGTATTCTCTTCATCGCCAATTTCCATCCCTGTCTTACTCCTTCCCTTACTTAGCCTTGCTTCCTCTGGTCATCCTTTCATTCGCATCAAAACGTCTTCCATCTTTGGGCCGGTACCACACAAAGTTTCGCGATCGCTGTGTCCTCTCGTAATTTTCTGCCTCATCCTAATATACCCATTTCCTCTTGCCTTGCATGCTCTCTTCCTCTTCCCCTTATGTAAAGTCTTACATAAAGTGTCTCCCTTCAACCTCCACACTTACCCTACCCTTTCACTTACACTCTCCTTCATTTTCTTGCTTTTTTCTTGCACGTCCTGTCTCTACATTTCCGCCACCCTTTGTGCCTCTTCTTTCTCTTTTCCTTTCTCGTCGTCTCCTCTCCTTTCCTCCCTTCCCGCGCTCCATGCATGCCTCCCCTCCTTCCATTGTTCCCTCTCTACCCCCTCTTAATTTCCATTCTTCTTTCTTCCTTGCCTTCTTCCCTCCCTGTATCACATCTTTCCCTCCTCCATTCACTCCCACCCTGCATTGTTTTATTCACACTTCCTCCCGCCTAAATTGCCTCTTTCCCACATCCTCTCTCATCTCTCTCCCTCCCTCGTCTCTCTCCACCTCTCCCTCCCTCAATCGCATCTCTCCGTCTCTCCCTCCTATCCTCCCTCTCACCCTGCATTGCCCCTGCCTCACCTCCCTCTCATCGTCCCTCTCACCCTGCATTGCCCCTCTCCCCGTCCCCCCATTCATCAGGACAGGTGCCAGGTCCTCGGGGAATACTTGGTGCCTGTGTCAGCGTCTGAATCAAGGCAGACAGAGGGCGCCGCCGAGGGAAACAATAAATATAGCTGTGAAGGGGAAATAAATGGCTCTTATACGCCTCCAGGGGGTCGGGGTGGACAGGAGGAAGTGGTTTGATGGTTTAACTTAGAACAAAATGCATACCTAGATGAAGAAACAAAACCTTGGAGAGAAAATAATAAACTCTGGATGAAACCAGTAAATGTAGGCGGGAAGGTTGAAAGAGATGGATCTTATACGCCTCGATGGGGTGGTGTTGGGAGTGGCCAGCTGCAGGAAGTGACGTAATGGCTTAAATTAAATACACGCCTAAAATAATGTACACAGTACGTAATTTTAGTGGAAGGAAACTCAAAACTCAAGCAAACCAGTAATTATACTTGGAACAGGGAAATAAACTGCTCACATACACCTAGCTATGTTTTGGATGGGCAGGAGGAAGTAACATGGTGGCTTAACATTAGAACACAGTCGTCAGAATAAAATACAAACTCAAAGAATAATAGAGGACGCCGGCGAGAAAAACAAGAATACAGCCGTCGGTAGGGAATAGACGGTTCAGTATGCTCCTGGCTGTGTTGGGCTGGAGGAAGTGACGTGGTGGCTATGAATAATACACATAGGAATAAAATAAAAATACAAGACCTTTTAGGAACATTGCAAAAGGAGTATGTGATTTTATGGTGAAGGAGGAAGTGGCTTTATGAGGAAGGAGGAAGTAGATTAAGTTGCCAGTCAGACACCTCTCTCCAAAGCTGAATAAAATGTAGCGGTGATCAGAATACGGTATGAACTATGGTGAATAAAAGATGGATTACGTGACGGTGATGAGGATGTATTGGGAAGCTGTGTTTTGGAAGGTTGATTATCAGTGAGGGGATAATGTATTGATTTCAGTGATAAATATTCAGTAGTGACTAATTGTGTGTGTGTGTGTGTGGTAGCAGTAGCGTGGTAGGTGTGGTAGTAGTGGAGTGGTTGGTAGGAATGGTATGTGGTCATCTGGCACGCGAAAAGATAGCAGCATATTTCAGCCATGACTAACACAATCTTCACTACCACTGTCCTCTCTACTGCCCTTCCTCTTCCTTTTGACCCCGTGTCCTCACCTTCATGCTTTTTCCTCCATTTTCTTCTCATATTTCTCACCCTCTGTACTTTATAACGTCTCTCTCGCCCTTTCATACCCCTCTCCGTTCTTCCAAATACCCCTCTCCTCTCCTCTCTCACTTGCTATTGTCCCCCCTTCCCTTCATCGCCCTCCACCCCCTCCCTCTCGTTCCTTCTTACCAATCTCTCCATTCCCAACATACCTCTCTCTTCCCCTCACCCCAGTTCTCCTTCCCCTAATCCCCCTCTCACCCTTCCTCTCTCACCATTTTCCCCATACCCTTCATACCTCACTCTTCCCCTCATCCCCCCTTCCCCTTCTACAAACCACTCTCCCCTCCCATCTAGCTTCTTCTTCTTGCCCTCAGTACCTTCTTTCCCTCCCCCTCACACAGTTCTTCCCTTCCCTTCGTTCCCATCCCCCCGGGGGCTTAGCCACATACCTCTTTCACCTTCTCTCCATGTACCCCTATTTCTTCACATCATACCCAATCTCCTCGTTCCCCATTGTTTACATATACTCCCCATATCTAATCATGCACCCTTTTACGCTCCCCCTTAGCCCACTTGCCCTTCATGTCCCCCTCCCTATAGCATCCCTTTGTTATCTGCTTCTTTCCCAACCGCTTCCCTACCCTGTCCTGTTCCACACATTATTTTTCTCTTTTTAAATAAGCTTCACAGTTTACCTTTCCAATGTGTCTTGTCATCCTCGTACATGTAGGTATTATTTGGTCTTTAATCTTTTTTGATGTGATTTACACATTAAAATACTGAAATAACTTCTGTCAGATTTATTTAAAGATTTATTACAGGGACGAGAAAAACAAGTGAGGGTTGTCATGGGTTGGTAACGAGAGACAGGACAATAAAAACATAGGAATCCGAATAACGAGACAGATCCCAGAGGTCACTTCATGGCCACGAGAGAGAGAGAGAGAGAGAGAGAGAGAGAGAGAGAGAGAGAGATTATCATTATCTGTCACTAAACATCGCTTCGTCTTCTTATCTCTGGGTCGGGCATCAAGGACCAAGATGAGATGAAGATAAGAGAAGTGGATGTTGATCTTACCCACAGACGAACAGTAAATCCTGGAGAGTGGGGTGTAATTATCGAGGATCTGAACCATATTGTGTGTGTGTGTGTGTGTGTGTGTGTGTGTGTGTGTGTGTGTGTGTGAGAGAGAGAGAGAGAGAGAGAGAGAGAGAGAGAGGCTGGAAATAGTCGGCCCTCGTCCCATCGCGGCTCCCTGGGTGAATTTGGCACTGTTGGGGAACTCATTAATCCCCTTGGAAAATTATACTGTTTACCTTCCGTGTGGAGGTTAGGGTGGTGGTATGGTAGGATGATTGTTGAGCTGGTGATGGAAGTGTAGAGAGAGACAGTCCTCGTTCATAAGTCAGGGATCTGTTTCAGAATATGGATTCCTGACAGCACTCTTTTAGGGGGATGCAGACTGTTCAGATCTGTCTATGACTTGGAAGTGAATGGATCTTAAAATTGGCATTGTTCTTTTTTTCCTTCTTTTCTTTCTTGGAGGGAACACTCTTGAGGAATTCTAGCATTTGGTTTCTTCTTCCTTGTATTAAGGAAATACAGGTGTTCAATACGTTCTTATTCAGCTTGAAAAGAGCCTCAGTAGTGAGGGGTTTCCTGAAGTCTGTCGTTAAGTGCACAAAATTGTCTGGAGATAGCAATGACAGTAAGTACGTCTTCGAGGTGAAGGTAATTGAGGTACTTGCATTATTCATCTAGGTATGTGTGTGAGGCATGAACATACCCAGCCTCAGAACTGAGCTGTACTCATTCCTTTTGCCTAGAGAGAACGATAATCCCTCCTAAATATGCTATTCGTTGGTAACCATCGGGTGTATAGCGTCAGGACACTGTCTGCACCGTCGTCTTTGGCAGTGTTGATTGTAAGGTTGCTGCTGTTGTTTTAGTTATGGTATTTTTTAAGTGCAGATTTTACATGATACTTTGCTCGTCGTTTTTATTTCCTTATTAACAGAGAGGAATCATATCTGTGGTGCATTATACTTGTTAGTGTTATTGGTATCATGCCAGTATAGTTGCTGATATGCCAGCGTCAGTTTCATTATTGAGTGACCTATACTAACACCATATTGTGGAAGTATGGTCAAAGAAGTGTTCCTGTGTATGAAGGTTATATCACGTGTAGTGTTGAGTTTGCTTCACTCTCTTTCCCTAGCTCTCTCCCACTCTCTCACTGAGCATGACAGTAGTGACTCAGCCCCCCCCCCTTCTCCCCTCCCCCTCCACCACCCCCGCTCACCTACCTCTTCTGGGAAAGGAATGTTGGCTCCCTGCGACCCCTCGGCGATATACCCACGTGCCCTGGCGCTGCTTCCCTCAGTCCCTCGCTCTCAGGCATCCAGTGCTCACCATCCACCCTTCCATGTCCTCAGCGCACACCGTCTTTCCCATATTTTTTAGTCTTGGTGACGTGTATGGCAAAAACACTGTTCATTCCAGTGTGTGAGGAAAGTTGATCCCCCACACCTTTTACTGCAGTGTGTGATGAAAGCTGACCCATAGCTATTGTTATATGGTGTTTGATGTGATTCACTGTGATTGACATAGTGACTTCTTAATCGTTTAAGTGTTGGTTCTGGCAAAAGCTAAAACGATGGTCAACTCAGTGGGTAGAATGTGCGGGTGTGGGAGGACAGGGTGTTGTGGTGATGACTGTGGTGGTAGCGAGGGCGGGGGGAGTATGGTAGGTTCCACAACACCCAGCGGCGGACAGAATGGTGCTCAGTATTCGAGGCAGTGTGTGGGGGAGTGGACGTCTGCCGCAGCACCAGCCTCGCCATTGCTCAACACGCACTCCTGCACCAATAACTCACACCCGGATATCTTCACCGAGTTACAGCTGAAGGGTGGAGTGTCGGTTGTGGGGGCAGTGGGTTGTGATAGTGCCAGTGACAGCAGCAGTGTGAGGGGTGGTTGTGTTGATGGTGGTTGTGTTAGTGGTGGTGTAGGGCGAGAGTGGAGGCGACACAGTGCTGCCGACCCTGCTGCTGAAGGCACCTTAGCTCGCCACGTGTGGTCACATCGCAGGATAGCTCGATCACTGTCTAGGGACGGATTTTTTCCCACCCCCAACGAGCATCACCCAGCCTTACTGCGGCCTCTTGCGGCTCTCGGCGACCTCTCAGCTGCCTACCCTGACCTACCTACTCGCCTCCTGCACCTGAATGATATACTGACGTGCAGAGCGTCCAGGCAGCCAGAGGATGGTACTGTGCTCACCCCCGAGGACACGGCACTGCTGACAACGGTAGCACGGCTGCGGCTGCGGCAGGCAGGTCAGGCTCTGCCCCTGCGGCGGCCACACTCAAACTCGGTTCAGTCAGCCCCAACCACCCCAGAAAGTGTAGTGAGCACCCGATGGCCGTCCCTGCTGTCCGTGAACACTGAGCAGACCACCACCACCGCCAGCACCAGTGAGTGGCCATCCAGGACGTCGTCACTAGTATCGGTAGCCTCTTCCCTCCCCGACGACGACACCACCAGCTCTCTTGCCGACGACGACGAGGAGGCATTGGAAGAAAGAAGGATGGCGGGCGGTGACCTGGTGGCCCAACTGCCGCACTACGACCACCATGCCTACCACATTTACTACGGTAAGACCACCACGCACTCTGTCACCGAGAATTCCTTGCCGACACACCTTCCTTCCCCTTGATCACTACCCGATGTTTTTCGTTTACGTATAGGGACTGTATGCTTTAAAACACGAAAGGAATCACAGCTTCCTATTTAAGTGCCGCCAGGAACGATGTAGAAAAGGAAGAAGTTACATTTTCGTTACTTGCTTCGTGAACTAAGGTAAACTTAGAGAGTTTGGATTCCACTTCGCTATTACTGTTTCAGCTTACGAGCCAAGTCTCCAGATGTCCTTCTAGGCGAACAAGAACAAGGGGGGAAACAAACAACCCACCAGTCTGACCGGCCTGAGAATAGGACTCGAGGTGCACTGGATTTGAGTGTTTGTGCAGTGTTACCTTGAGTGCAGGAGTGGGTGAATAAGGATGAGGGAGGAAAATCAGACTGATTTCACCACTCTGACCGGTGGAATTCGAACTCTGGGTTACCGGGGTTCATACAGTGTTACCTTGAGTGTAGCAGTGTCGGCAGGTTCATGGAAGGAGTGTAGGGCTGTGTGGGGGGAGTGTAGGGCGCTGTGTAGGGGGGGGGGGAGTGGAGGGCGGTGTGAAATTCAGGGAGGCGGAGAGGATGTGGCGGGCCTTACCTCAGCCCTCGGTTGAAGGTCACTCTTTGTTACCACGCTTCAGGCTCTCCCACACCTCGCCCTCCACACCTGCCTCACCCTCGTACGTCACCCTCTAGCAGGTTTAGGGCAAGTCATATATTGCCGTATTGAAAGTGAGTGCGCCAGTGTGAGGAAACCCAGATTTTTGACGATCAGTATTATCTTCTTCCTCCTCAACATCATCATCCCTCTTTCACACCCGCATTTGAGGTGAGGTAGGGTCGAGAAAGCAAGGAAAAGATTTTTAAAAAATCAGGATATTGGGAGAACTAATCAGCGGCATACGCAATAATATGGTCAGCACATTCATCCACTTTCAGAATACAAAATGCGTGAAAAGTAGGATAGGGAATGTGTCCGAATTTCTGAGTTTTCCATTGCACTACAGGCTTCAGTAATACGGCCGTCAGTCTGCTCACTTCCAGCAGTTCTCCTACATACATACATATCATCAACGCTCCTACATACATACATCCATACATACCTTCAACGCTTCTACCTGCGTACATATATATCATCAACGCTCCTACATGCATACATACATATTTTCAACGCTCCTACATCCATACATACCTTCAACGCTTCTACCTGCGTACATACTGTATATATCTTCAACGCTCCTACATACGTACATACATATCAGCGCGCTTACATACATACATACTGTACATACCTTCAACGCTCTTACATATACGTCTTGGGCGCTTTTACGTATTATCAACGTCCTCATCGCCTTCATTTAAGTTGCGTAATCAGTGCCTGATTATGAAAAATGCTGTAAACTTTCAACCATCCTTCAATTCCACCTTAAGCTTTAGTCTTTGTCGATTTTGAGAGAGAGAGAGACGTCAAGGAAGAAGGCATTAGAAAGCGTGGTAAACTGAGGAGAGTACGGTGCCATAAGTACGGTGTTGAGTGACTGTGCAGGAGTATGGTGTGGCAGGTGTTGGCGAGGAGGTGGAGAGCCCTTGGGGGAGTGGATGGGGGGGATAGGGGGAACTTCTAGCGTGACCGTCCTCTCCCTCTCTCCTCCCCTTCCCTTCCTGTCTCTTCCCCTTCCCCTCCAGCCCCACCCGCCGCATGTTCACCCCTTCTGTTCCCCTTTCTTCCTTTTCCGCTCCCTTCCTCTACTTTGTTCCCTTCCTGTCCCCTTCCTTTCCCTTCCCACCATTGATGTCCTCTTCCCCTTCCCTCCCTTTCTGTCCCTTCCCCTCCCCTCCCTTCCTGTGCCTTCCCCTCCCCTCCACCCCATCCCACCTGCCGCTTGCTCACCCCTTCCGTTCCCCTTTCTTCCTCTTCCTTTCCCTTCCTCTACTTTGTTCACCACACCTGTCTGTTCATTCTCCCTCTCCACCGTCCCTCGCCATAATACTTACTCATGGGAGGCAAATATGCAGTTCAGTATTATTCTCCCAGGAACAATTAGTATGAATTTGTAAAAGGGTTTAACGAGTGGATTTTGTTATTCCTTAATGGTGTGTGCTCAGTGCTTGGAAATAGTCTTGCCACCTTCCCTTCTGCTACTCATTCTTGTCAGCTTAGGAGGCTTTCTACCACCTGTTTTTATCGATTTACTTTTGTTAATGGCACGTAAATAATCTGTTTGTTGACATAAAAGAATATTGATGATTGCAATACTCCGTTCGTTTTACCTTGGCCTAAAAATACCCTCCGCTGTAATGGACGCTGAGTTACAGCGAGATTAACACTGGAACATGATGCTAGTCACGAAGAAGTGCTACAGAGAGGATGTAGAGCCATAGTATTGTCTTTTCGTGCCTCTGTGCAGCGTGAAATAAGTTGCAAAACGATAAAAATCTGGGCCAAGCTGAGATGAATGAAGTATAGTGAAAAGTACGGTGCAAATTAAGACAATATAAATCGCTAAGAAACAGGTACCAGTGTTAAGCAGGCATTTGGTGACATGAACAGTCGAAAAAAAAAATGACCACAACTTTCCGTCGTCCATTTCAAAACAGTGGGCGAAATTATGAAAATGTTCTCCAGTACCTACTCATAGTGATACATGGCCAGGAATTTAATCAGTACGGCGTGAAAGAACTTAGGCAACATATGAGGTAAACAGTTCATTCCGAAATATTCGCCTGAAGAAATAAACGCAATAACAACAGCGGGTACCTGTGTAAAGATCTTGTGTTGATCAGTTGTACAGCTGTGTGGTACAAAAGGACTGCTGGCCCTCAGGGAAATGGTCTTTAAGCCTATACCCTGAGTTGTGGTGGTGGTGGTGGTGGGGGGGGATTACCCTAGAACCCGATGAGAGATTTATAAACAACTTACAATCAACTCCCATATTTTTTTATTTATTTATCGCAGGGAAAATAAGGAATGAGTACATATTCTTCCCATGGCTCTTGTTTTTCCTGTAACAATAAATCAGACTTACAGGAGGAAAATTACCATGATTTTATGTTAGGAAGGACAAGGAAAAGATTGCAAAAAAAAAAAATCCATCTTGTTCTTCCTGGTAATCAAATTCCATGTTACATTTTTTTTTTCCAGTAAATATCATCCTCGATCCGTATTTTAGGCGCCATAGGAGGCTCCGTAACACCTATTCTTTGGCGATTTATCCCACCTATTACCTTTTAAAATTTTCTTGTGGGCTTTTTATATCGTTTTAATTTCCACATACAAGAGGATATTGAGGCGTAATGTGAAAACCAAATCTCTTGAGAAGAGGTGTTAGGGAAGGATAAATCGCCAGAGAAAAGGTATTAGTGAAAGATAAATCGCCAGAGAAGGGGCGTTAGGGAAGGATAAGTCGCCAGGAAAAAGGTATTAGTGAAAGATAAATCCCTAGAGAAGAGATGTCAGGGAAGCACTTAAAATGGGACTCTCATTCTGATACCAAACTCGTCATTATCAGCTATTGGCGATCCTCCTACTCACTGATACGCTATCGTGGTGCCACTCGTGTACTCTTCACGAACCGAGGTTGTTTCAGCGATTGGGTGGAAATATCACGTTTGGTTATCAGGCCCGTGTTTGTGTGTCTGATAAAGCAGCTTAATCGTTTTTCCTCATAAGCATCCTGTTTTCATCCATAAGTAGCCTACATTTGTCACTAGATAGCAGTAGTAGTAGTAGTAGTAATAGGAATAGTAGTAGGAGCCCCAGGTTCAGAGGCGGTAGCTCGATCGGTAGAGAGTTGGCTTGCAGTCCCGTGGGACCCAGGTTCAAATCCTCGCTGGTGCAGGGAACAGCTTAAGGATTTGAATTTCATTAAATCAGGCTTTACTGATCTACCAGAAGACCCGCCGACATGTCGTAAAAATAACCCCGCTAATACCAATACACCAGTCCTGCATGAGACAGCCCTAGCATGTATTCAATATGGATGGTGGGTGTTAAGCGCCGAAGTGGTGACATGTAGAGGTGTATGGTATGTAGGAGGACGACTGGGCCTTGATAGCAGGCTGTAAAGCCTATGCCCAGAGTCGGACACATTAAAAAAAAAAAAAAAGATGAAACGTTCACTGTATATTTGTCGTTATGGGGTGGATCACTATATATGTCCGCAACCATACAGTATATCATGGTAAAGAGGGCACATACGTCCTCGCCTCTCCCTGCCTCTCGTATAGGACTCTGTGTTGGAATGTAGAGTGTGAGATGTAGGACCAGACAGGCTAGTTTTTTGTTCGTTTTGGGCTGCTATGGATGGGGAGATGGGTCACTGCTCTTACTGTGTGTGTGTGTGTGTGTGTGTGTGTGTGTCATTAATGCTGTATACGCGTGAAGGTTCTTTGGTTATTTTTTTAACTGAATGAATCATGAGATAAATACGATACTCGAACACA
>JAGKTI010008446.1:12661-33586 GCA_018397915.1 Birgus latro
CTGTGTGTGTGTGTGTGTGTGTGTGTGTGTGTCATTAATGCTGTATACGCGTGAAGGTTCTTTGGTTATTTTTTTAACTGAATGAATCATGAGATAAATACGATACTCGAACACACACACACACACAGGGAGAGAGAGAGAGAGAGAGAGAGAGAGAGAGAGAGAGAGAGAGAGAGAGTTACATTAATTATGTATATGTGATAGAACTAAGAAGCACTCAGCAAACGAGATGAGGATGGAAGGATACTCTCTGTCGTTTAGGGAGGATTGAGAAGATTGAGAAATGGGGAAGGGAGGGCATTGTAGGAGGGAATTGTCGGCTAAAGGAGGACGTAATGCTGGCAGGGGATTGTAAACTAACTCATGGCTGCATATGGTTAAATTTCTCTTGGCCATTGAAGCTCTGTGTTATGTGAAGTGTCCTTGTTATCAGTCACATGACATACATTTTTCCTTGTCTGGTTACACCCCTGCAGCCGGAACTGTACTGCGCACTTTCTCATGTTTACGTCGTTACTTGTGTGTGTGTGTGTGTGTGTGTGTGTGTGTGATATTTTTTGGAGTTTATTTTTCCATCTCGGATTTAATTGGAAATAGATGTGAGTTTGGACGGAAGGGCAAATGAGATAGTGTTGGATTTTTGGTGTGTGTGTGTGTGTGTGTGTGTGTGTGTGTGTGTGTGTTGATTTGAATATTATACCCACATGCACAGACCAAGTGAGTGAGGATTCCCGGAGCCTGAATGGAGTGTGTGTTTGGCTCATTGAGTTGGGCAGACTTTTCCTAGTTTCCATCTCTCTTCCCCCCCCTTGCTCTTTGGACCCTGCCTCGCCCCATCCATAGGTAGAGAAAGAGGTCTGGATGATGATGATGGTGATGATGATGATGGTGATGATGATGATGGGGAATGAGGTCAGCGGATGATTATGATGATGGGGAAAGGTCTGTGGATGATGATGATGATGATGCAATGAAAGGGTTAAATAAAAAGACGTCATCAGTGGGCGTACCATGCCTTCTTCTCCTCCACAGAACCGGTTTGGACCAATCTTAAATTACTCTGAAAACTGGACACACTCATTGACTCGCGTTTTGGTGGTTCATTTCATTTATTTGTGTGTGTGTGTGTGTGTGTGTGTGTGTGTGTGTGTGTGTGTGTGTACAAAATTATGTTGCTTGAATCTCTCGCCTTTTTGTTTTTTAGTTGGCGTGTTTTGTGGCGTTTTTCACGGTGCCATCTTATACAAATAATCCATCCCCTGAAAACAATTGTGCTGTCTGTGTTGAGAGAGAGAGAGAGAGAGAGAGAGAGAGAGAGAGAGAGAGAGAGAGGTACGGCGTGACCCTGACCATGACTCCCCTTTTCCTTCTTCCCTCCCCCTCCCTCACTTCCCTCCCCTCTCCCTTACCCCTCCTCTCACTTCCTTCCCCTCACCATCCCACACCTTCAAACCTTACACTGCGCTGTTGTATTATTGAAGTTGAATTGACTTCTTCATTCAGGTGACTTCCTTTACACACACACACACACACACACACACATACACACATATTTTTTCATTAGAGGATTAAGATCTAGCCTTACTTAACCTGTCCACTGCTAGACTTCCTCCTTTAGCTCAGTAAATAATAATAATGAATTAAAGTAAGAGTAATATTTTCTCATTTACCACCACGATATTTGTGTGGTGGATATTCTGTGGTGTTTATAAATGTGGGGCTTCATTGTGGTCTGGTGGCGGCAGCAGTTGACCTTGGCCTTGAGGTGGGAGTGAGATCATCTTCGTTTTATTTTATTAATGTTGCAACCACCTCTTCAGCATCGTATTCACTGATTCTGTTTAGTCTGTGCGACTGAACTTCAGACCTCCACTTGAATGATATATTTTTCATTTTGTTATTGTCCCTCCAAGTGATGTTACTCAGTTTTGCGGAGACTATTTTGAATTGGATGGGTTAGAGGTAGAATGCAGTATGAGATGGCTTTCATGAGTTGCGTAAAAACTGTTAGAAATTATCAGGAATGTGATAACGCGTCATCAGATTGAAGAGGTTAATTTGCGGTACGGCCTTGTTGATGTCACTAATGACTGTGGCTTGAAAGTTCACCCCGTACAGAGGTGAGAAAAAAGGTCAGGGTAATCATGATGAAACCTCAAGCAGGGTTGCCAAAGGAGACTGTTGTTGATATATCCTGACTCTTTGGAATGTAGGATAATAGGAAGCGTATTCAGACATGTTAATGTTTTCTACCAGCTTTCTTTTTATATCCATCAGTTCTAATCTCTATAGGAAATTTCCCCTGAGTAGAGAACATGACGTCAGTTTCCTTACAGGATATCAGAATTTACTTTCTATAACCCTTTGAATCTAGTGACATCGTAGTGTGTTCTTGTGATTAAACTCAACCTGGGAGAGCTTTGGGACTAGAAATGGTTAGATATGGCCTTTCATGACCTTTTGGCTATAAGAGTACTCCCCAAAGCCATCTGGTGTCAGCAAGAATAAAACAGACAAATCTGTATTCAGATTGGAGAGCTTACGAGTTATGATGATGGTGTGCTGTTGTTTAGGTGAGAAATTTATACTTCTCAGAAAGGCTCAACTCACCTACTCTATGTCTTTGGTTCACAGTTGTGCTTGTAAAGTTATTTCACAGCTAGGAACATTTCTTACCATTTGCTGCTTACCCATATTTTTGGGTGTGCTTGTTGCATGGTCAGCTAGGTAGCATGGCTCAGAGACAGACATGCCTAATCCTCTTCAACCACAATAATGAGATCCACGTTAAAATTCATATTGCTGACTTGAGTAAAAAGTCATTACTGGAAGTGACCATCATATAGCACACCCCTATGAACTGTATTGTGTTCATTTCCAATGGCTGTACTTTGTAGTAAATTTTTTTTTAGATGTTAGAGTGTCAGCATCATTTTACAGTTCCCTCAGTACTATACATACCCAGTTGCAACTAATCAGACACCTGGTTTTCCAGAGTGCACAAATACTTTTTCCCCCTCATCCTACTTGGGGCATACTTCAACTCCATGTGCTTCATCTGATCCATGTCACTCCAGATATTGTACTGCACCTAAAACATCCTCCAAATCTTAAATGAGGGATGCCTCAGTTTGTAGCTTTTTAAGTTAGTCCATAGTAGACTCCAAAAATGCTTTTACAAATTGTATCTATTTTACTTTGTTTCAGTTTATCATAGTATGGCCAGTGTGGCTTTGTATATAAGATCCAAGGGAAAAATTGTGATGGTAATCAGAAGTTATAGTTATAATACAGTATATTGTCCCAGCAGTTCTCAAGGAAGTAATCTACAGCATTGTACCACACAGCAACACGCATTGTGATGGGAGATAGTGATCAAAATATATCAGATGTTGGTTATTTATTGAATACTATACTAATGGTGATACTGTAGGGGAATTAAATGAGGACAAACTACAAATGCAGTACTATAGGGGACAAAATGAGGACATACTGTACAAATGTAATAATGTAGAAGAATGAATATGTGGACCTTGTACCGTATACTACTTTGATAGTGTAGAAGACTTATGCAAGGATACTAATGTGATATTGTTGGACACTTAAAACAAGGACTACATGTACTTATGTGATACTGTTTGTTGCAGGTGGGATGAAGTCGGTGGGGCGTGGTGAGGGTGGGTCGCTACAGCCCCGCCTGACCCGGGAGCTGGCCATGTCTCCAGACTACACCCACCCTAAGAGATTAGAGCTGCTGTTAGACATGCCCCCTGTACCACGTGAGGCATCACTTAAGCATGCATGGAATGGTGACGACCGTTCACTAAATATTTTTGTAAAGGTATGGCACTAATAAGATTTTCCATTATGAAGAATGGATCAGGATGGTATTGATGATTATTTATTTTTAATGAATACCAAATACCCTTAACACCTAAGGGGCAGTGTTTACCTTAGCTGAATAAACTAACATATGTCAGCCATAGTTTTGTCAGTTAATTGTTATGGATTTTAACACTCTCAGGCCAAGATTCATCCTTCAACTGAATATAAGCATTTAACAGAAGCCAGAACTGTTGTGTTGGATATATTCATTAAGAACTAAAACTATTTTGAGTGATCCTTTCCATTGATCATCATGTACTTAGCCTGTGATGTGCAGAAATAAAACAAAAAAGTAATGTAACATATTGTAATCTACTGTACTGTGATGTATGTCTTTACAAATTAGATTACTGTATTAATCAGTGATTTGTTATTATTGTCAGAATTTTTCTCCTGTGTATGTCTTTACAAATTAGATTACAGTATTAATCAGTGATTTGTTATTATTGTCAGAATTTTTCTCCTGTGTGAGTCAAGTGTTAAGGTTAGGATACTCATCAGACTCCTGCACTTAAAGCTGCATTATTAAATACTTACTGCTAGGACAAAAGATACAGAGACTAAGTTTCTCTAGAACAGTCAGGCTGATATGCATAATTGTATGGTAGGCTGACATTGTAATGAAGACTGTAGTGTCTTTCCACATCTTGAAGTATCATATTTTGAACTTGGTGAAAGATCCAAAATACTGTATTAAGATTTTTAAAACATTTGACTTCAGAGACTCAGGTGTTGTGTAATCTAAATTAAATTGTCCGAGGACAGCCAGAATTAATCATACTAAATGGGATAATAGAGATTATGTTCTTAACATGGATTTATATGTTCCAGGAGGACGACAAGATGACGTTCCATCGGCATCCGGTAGCCCAGAGTACAGATTGCATCCGCGGACGGGTCGGGTACACACGGGGCCTTCATGTGTGGGAGATTCACTGGTCCACCCGACAGCGGGGAACACATGCGGTAGTTGGTGTGGCAACCGATGAAGCACCACTTCACTCACAAGGCTACCAGGTCAGTCGCACGTATCATCATGCATCCCATTGCTGAATGTGTGGCAGTAATTATCAGTGTTTTTGGTATTATGCACCTTTTATAAAAGGTGCAGGTAAGGGGATGGGTACATTATTATGCGGCAGGGGTAAACCAGCTCTGCTGTTGGGCCATCCTGCGGATGTCACTGATTGCACTGCGCAGTTTACCCTTGTGCAGTGTGGTGAGGTGAGGATCTGTCCCTTCTTCCCTTGGGGCTAAGATGCAAATGAATGTGTTTGAGAGGATGAGTAAATTGGGAGTGTGTCATCCTGTCTCGGCTACCTCCCTTTCCTTGGGGGAAGCAGCCTAGGTACTGTATATAGATAGATATAGATAGTTATAAAAGGGAGCTAAAAGAGGACAGGCTGCCTCCCTCCTCTCTTTATTGGTTTAAGTTAAACATCCACATGGCTCTTCATTTATGGTATCAGGATCATAGCTCTTTTTACTTGGCAGAGAGGAAAACGAGATGTGATAGTGATGATATTAACCCCTACACGCCGGGGGTTTTCCGATGTCGCACACTCCTCCCTGCGGAGGATTTCTGTGATTTAGGAAAAATACCCTTGCTTCAAACCCTTATATCTGCCAAACTATAACAGCTAGAGAAAAAATTAAAGATACATAAGACTCATCAATTTTTCCTCTTTCAAATGAAAGTGTCCCCACATGTCCAGGTAGTCCTGTTGATGAGTAAGGATAAGTTAAAATTCAAAGGGTGGCAGGAAGACGCTTGTGGCTGTACACGTCAACTGGCGTTGCTCCACACCTAAAATTGTTACAGCCATACACGTCGGCCGGCGCGTAGGGGTTAAAGAGCTGTACTGTATATTTCCTTACCTCATATGAACATGGAAATTAAGTTGTGAGAATGACATTTACTGTATTGCAGTATTGCCATACTTTATTTTATGGATAATGAAAAATTTTACTTAATACTCTCTCTCTGCTAAAAAGAGATGTCTGGCAGTAACCAGAATACAGTAGTGTATAGTATTGTTTCCATTGTTTTTACATCTTCACTCTATTCAGTTTAAAAACAGTGGTGTGTAGTTGACAGTGTGAAGATTAGCTTCATGTGTCAGCATCCTTGTAAGGAATTCAGATGACCATTGGCAAGTGGACTTTGTAAACTAAGATGATACTTACTACTTGTAATTCTCCGAAGCTGTTATAGCTTTAGTACTTTGAGGGATCAGGACTTTCTTCAGTATACTACATGAATATTTCCGTTATTAAAATGACAAACAGTAATCTGTCAGGGCACAACTCTGATTCCATTTACCACTACTAAAGTTTATTACAGTAATGGTTGTCATGATAGTTATGCTTGTGAGGTGGATCAAGGATTACAGAGGCTTGAATGATGCATGAGTGATTATATGGCCCATTTTACTAGACTTGCCAATGATAGTTCTCCCTTTGTTGCATGTTCTTTTCCTTTGTTAATGAATCCTGCCTCACCCCATATGTACGTAATAATGATGCAGATGATGATGTAATGAATGCAGAACAGTACTTATAGAAATCTTTCTCTTTACAGAGTTTGGTCGGGAGTAATGATCAATCATGGGGTTGGGATTTAGGACGCAATAAGTTGTATCACAACGCGAAGCAGGGCAACTCCGGCATTACATATCCTTCACTATTAAACAACGATGAGACATTTGTTGTCCCAGATAAATTTTTTGGTAAGCAAGTGAAAGATGCACTACTTTCCATTGAATGAGTATTTTCTTTTGGAAAATCCTTAAAGAAGTGGCTGAAGCAGAATGTTTTTGTTCCATTTTATCATTCAGATTATGCTGTGTGATAGTTGATTTCATACTTTTTTTTTTTTTTTGATGGTTACAATTGTATCATGCAATATACATGGTGTTTTAGAGGCTGTCTTATGTAGTAGAATATGTTGTCATCAGTTGTTCAGTTATTATATACTGTAATACAGTTTACTAGGGTGCACTCCATAATTTAGGCATTCCATAATTTAGGCATTTGAGCCTGTAGTGGGCTATTCACCCATTATCTTGGGATTCAAGATGACTGCATCATCCAGAGGAATCCAGAATACCACAGTTACCTACCCATGATGTTACTGCATCATCCAGAGTAATCCAGAATACCACAGTTACCTACCCATGATGTTACTGCATCATCCAGAGTACCAGTTACCTACAAATGATGTTGCTCTTGCTACTCATTTTACTACCAACCCTCAAAGGGTCTTGTGATGCCAGGCTCCTCTGAACTTGAACCATGTGGACTCCAAGCTGAAATCAGCACATGAAGGCATCTGTCTCCAACCTTCCACAAAGGGTGGACAGGGTTATGCAGGAAAATGCTGTCCTGGAGTCCTGTTGTTAACAAAAAGGGATGTAATGTAGCACAAGAAATAGACTCATACCTATTTAAAATTGCTGTTGAGATTGAATATTAGAACAGCATTGCAGTTGTTATGGTGCTTCACATTAAACAGGAATAAAAAACTACAGGCTATTCCAAGAAAAATATAAGTGCCAAAATATTATGCCAGTCTATCTATCTGTTCATTGCCTGACAACTTCATCCCCTAAGGGGTGGCCGTAAGCAAACTGTCTCCAAATTTCCATGTCCTCTGCCATGGTTTTGAATAATATAATTGACTTGGGGAGAGTATAACATGTAGTGATTATAATTTTCCTCTTACAGTTGTTCTTGACATGGATGAAGGTACCTTGGCATTTGTGGTTGAAGGCCAGTACTTGGGTGTAGCATTTCGAGGATTGAAAGGAAAGAAACTGTACCCTATTGTATCAGCAGTATGGGGGCATTGTGAGATCACCATCAGATACATTGGTGGACTAGATCGTAAGTATGGCCATTATGTATATTTAGTTCCATTATTCTTGTACATTTTAATATATTCATACTTGAATACCCTGCTGTGGGCTTGAGTATCAGTTATTATGTTTATGTATGAAAAGATTCTTTTGCTTTAAGCAAGAGAATCTTTTTAAAGAGAGGGTACTGGAAACGAGAGAGAATGGGTAGAGAATGAGTTTGAAGGTGAAATTGAAGCATGGTAGGCAAACAAGAGATGGATGAATATGATAATCAAGTGTTCAGGAAAGTGGAAAATGGAAGTACCGTATAGGTAGCTGAGGAATTGAAATAATACTTAATGGGTAATAAAGTACTGTACATCTGGCACCAAATGTCTTCTCAACTCTCTTGCCTTTCTCCCCATGGACTTTCCAAACCATTCTGATGATTCTGCAGCATCCTACACTGATGTCTATTAGGACACAGATTAGTGTCATTTCAGTGTCAGCTATTGTGGATTTGCCACATAGATTTTCAAAGTCCATGGAAAGAAAAGCTGAAGAGGTGTGCTGATGTGCTTGTTTGTACAAAGAAGCACAATTGGGGTTGACACTCACTTGTTAATGATACTTATTGGGAATGCTGTTAGCTTTTCTCACACTTCATGCTTATTGATTCCTTGTTTCTGGATTGTACCTCAGTGCATTTAATGGTGGACATAAGGGTAGTGATCATATAATTTTGCTTGTGAAGTGGAACCAGGGTTTGAAGGCTTGAATGAATCATGAATTACTGTGTGGCCAGTTTCACTGGGTATGTCATTTGTTTATGTACTTTTGTGCTTTGTCTATCATTGTTTCTGGATCCTGTCTCACCCTCTCTTTTACTTGAGACCTAAGGTTGGGACGATGATGGTGATGATGGTCATATTTGCCCAGTTTTCCCATCTCTGTTGCTTCCTACTCTTCATACAGGAATGCTGCATCTAACTTCAGTACCGTAGCCATTTACTGTATACCAGAGATGGGAATGTATTAAGATCTTGGTTACATTTTCTTTACTTGAGAAATGTTAGGATTGTCACCAAAGGCTACTTCAAGAAATTGCTGATAACTCTCTATGCATTACTGACAAGTAGCTTGTTTGAGTCATTTATATATATACTGTACTGTAATATTATGATATTGTGACTGCAGATATTATACTTTATTGTACAGTCTTTCTGCTGTATATGTCTTGTTATATGAAGATTGGCCAGTAGTACAAAAAAATTTGTAATATTTCAGCTGAACCACTGCCATTGATGGACCTGTGTCGACGTGTGATACGACAGGCGGTTGGAAAATCTCGGCTTTCCCGGATTGAGGAGCTGGATTTACCACCGTCTATCACGCAGTACCTCTTGTATCATGACCGTAGGTGATAGTGTGAGGCAGATGGTTGCCCTGAGTCCCCTCCACCACCACCAGCCCCCGGCCACATCTTCAGGCCTCGGCCCGGCCCGGCTCTCATCCACATAGAGTCACCGCCGCACCGCCCACCAAGTATCTCCAGCGTCAGTTCTTTGATAATCAAAAACATCCTCTTTGGGAGATGTTTTTTTTTTCTGTAATTAAATTAATTGTGCCATATGGCATATTAAGTTAATCAGCATAATTTTATGCTCGAATTTCTTTCCTTGTGGAAATTAGCAGGTTTGGAACCAACATAGGCAATTAATTTTGAGGGTCGAAATCATGGGCCAGTGCAACATACTGTGCTGCTGGTAGATGCAGTCAAGTGCATATGCGGGACTCTTAGATGTACGTTTGTGTCTGTGTGTTAGTGTGGCTGCGAGCCATTGTGATAGACCAGGTCAGACTGGTGTGCTGCCCCCACACCCTCACACTCAGGTACCATGCCGGGAATAGTGGCAATGACAAGAGGCAGCTGAAGTGTTTTACAGAACACGTGACATTTTTGAAAAGAAAAAATACAAAGAGAAATATAACAAACTTTTGACTGTGTGATACTGACGTTTCGAACATTTAGTGAAACTTGATAAAGTGTAGTGGACACTAGGCAGTGAAACGTGGTGGGTGGCATCCGTCTGACCAGTGAGCCGATTGGTGAAGTGTTCATTGCAGGCCAGCCTTGTGTCTCTCCTCATTGCCTCTCTCGCATTTGTTCTGGAGACTGTAATGTAAGGTGGAGATCCAGCTCTGTAGTAGTGCTGGCAGGTTCAAGGGTGTATAGGGAGGTCATTGTATTGCCCCTAGTCCTTACTCTAAATCTTTGGCGCTGCCATGGATGCTTCACTGTTTTTATGTCTTTTTTACACAATTATTTAATGTGAGAAAATAAACATGAATATTGTCCAGTACCAGTTTATGAGATGGCCACTGGGTCTGTGTAGTCTCCATCGTAACCCAAAACTGAGTTAGTTGCTGGTTATCTCATTCAGTTCCCTCATTGTATTGTATGCTTAAGTATTCTTTTAAAAAAGTGCCATTTGCAGTAAGACTATGGTAGGACTATGTCAGGAGCTCAACCAACAAGCATGACATGGCATCAAGATCTACTGTTCTAGTGTGTTCTTATACTCTGACATCTCTCACCTAGTACGCAGCATCTTTGTACAAAAATATTAAATATTAATAGCTCAGTATTTTATTCTTTCCATATATACAGTATTACATTGAATATGTATAACTGCAGTACATTGCCATTCTAAGTGGCACCCAGAAAACTGGAAAATCCACAAGAAAAAACTGCACTGAAATTGAGAACACTTGTAGTACGGTAATTAGAGTTTTAGTGCCTACATTAAGATATGGGTATGAGAGTGCTGTAGCTTGAAACTGAAAAGTCAAGGGCAAAAGCAGAGGAGATTGAGCTTGCTGAGGAATGTATGGAGTGCTGAGAACAGATAGGATACAAAATACTGTAGTGTTTTATGAAAGTTGCAGAATAAGGAAGTCTGTGGACACCAGAGTTGAAGAGTGTGCTTGAATGGTATGGTCATGTGGAGAGAGTGGGTGTGAATAGGATAGTAAAAAAAAGTTATATCTGAGTTAGTTTGTACGTGGGAGGTGTGGTGGGCCAGGAAAAGGTGGCTGAATATGGTAAAAGCGAAAGCGAGGGATGGAGAGTGATGAGGCTTGGGAACTGACTGTGGACTGAGCTGGTTAGAAAAATTTTGTACACAAATGGTTTCTATCTCAAGTGTTGGATGCCCCTGTTTTTCCCCAGTGAAGTGATAATCATTGGCTTGATTGTAGCTGATAGGTGGCATGAAGCATGTAAATGTGGATGTTTATGTTTAATGTCAGGATTCTGTGGGCTCGAGTGATGAACGAGAGTAGCCATTTATTTTTGTCTTTTTTTTCCCCTGTTGTTATCCCCCATCCAAGAACAGGAAAAGAGGTATAAATGATAACGATATTATTACTAGTATTATTGAATGGTGAGTGAATTGGAGTATGTTCCATTCTACTGGAAAACCTTGGAACCTTGGTTAGGATTCCCCCCTCCCCCCTCCCAGGCTCTGGATCCTACCTAACGCCACATTAGGGTGAGAAAGGAGGTCTGAATGATGATGATGATGTCAAGCCCACTGGAAATACAGAGGACAGTAGCATATTCCTTCTTGCATGCTCCAGGGTTAGGTTATGGTTGCCACCCAGCATAGTACTGTAAGTAATTTCTTGGGATTCAAGAAATTGCTTGACTTGTCACTCTGTCTAGCATCCATGCCATCAGCACTACTGTAAGTGACTGGATGGTGAGGCTCCCACAATCATATTTTTTTCCCCATTTCATGCATTCTGAACCCTACTTCACCCTACCTGTAGCAGGGATGGAGGCAGGATGATGATTTACTGTATTCTCACTACTGTTATGTACACATTTTTAAATTTATTCTCTTTATAATTTGTCTACTTTTTACACTAGCGCATGTAAGGTGTAGGTGGTATGCTGGTAGGTGCTGTCAAGAATTTTTATGATGGTAGTGAGGCATGTGTAAGAGTAAATGGGCATCTAAGTGAATGGTTCATGATCGATGTGGGTTTGTGACAAGGTTGTGTTATGTCCCCATGGTTGTTCAATATACTCGTATATATGGATGGAGTGATGAAAGAAGTAAAAACACGAATGTAATGGAGAGAGGAATGGCATTGGTAATGAATGGTGATGGATGGAATATCTCAAATTTGTTGTATGCCAATGATGCAGTGCTACTTGCAAATACCGGACAAGAACTTGGTAGACTAATATAGAGTCTTGCTGATGTCTGTGAGTGTCGTGCCTTGAGAGTAAATGTAGAAAAGAGCAAAGTGATGGTAATCAAGAGAGAAGGTGACTCCCAGTGTGATGTTACAGTGAATGGAGAGAGACTGGAGTTGGTGAGAGAGTTCAAATACCTGGGAACAGTGATAGAAAAGAGAGGAAAATGTGCAAAAGATGTGGAAAGTAGAGTGATACAAGGAAGGAAAGTAGCTGGTACTATGAAGGCCTTAAAGAAGAAAAAGAAGCTTGAGTGCTGCAGCTGCATGAGGCTTACATGAAGGAGTGTTAGTGCTAACCATAACATATGGGTGTGAGACCATGGTGTGGCATGAAAACAAAAAGTCAAGAGTGAGAGTAGTGGAGATGGGACAGCTGAGGAATGCATATGGAGTACAGAGAGTGGATAGGATACAAAATAATGTGATTCGTGAAAGATGTTTAGTGAGGAAGTCTGTGGACACCAAAATCGAATAGAGTGTACCGAGATGGTACTGTCATGTGGAGAGAATGGATAACAATAGAGTGGTGAAAAAGGTATATCTGAGTGAATTTGAAGGAGGGAGGAGGCGAGATAGGCCAAGGAGAAGGTGGAGGGATATGGTGGATGAGTGTGTGAGGAAGAGAGGTTTGGAAGTCGGTGAAGCTAGGGGACTGACAAGAGATCGAGTTGGATGGATGAATGTTGTGAGAGGAAGTTCATGATCAGGGATTTGGCACCCTTTTTTAATGTGAGAGCATTCGGATTGACTCTATCGGTATGTTTATGTGAAGCTACAGAATGTGGTGAAAGTTTTTTGGCATATCAGATAGAGCCAGGATTCCGGTGGCTTGAATGACGAGTGAATGAAATCATGGCTCATTGGATTGGGCAAACTTGGATTGTCTTGACGTTGCTACTCCTCACCCTGCCCTAAGGTGGGAAGGAAAGTCTGGATGATGATGATGATGATGATGATAAAGAATTCTAGGCATGCACTTAATTTTTTTAAGTACAGTATTTTTGATAGGTAGCTATGATTGTATTGTTAGGAATTTCACACTAATAAAATCAATTGTTCATTGTTTAAAAAGCATAAGACATTTTTACCATACAGATAGATCCAACAGTGACCCAGATTTTAATTCTTCATGCATATACACATATTGTAACTCTGTGACTGCAAGGATTTCTTTTGAGTGCTCAAAAGTGATAATATGGTGTTAGCTTAAATGAAGGTCCAAAGTGTGGCAGTAGTGGAGAAAGTGTTCCTTGAGACAGTTTATGAAGCCTTTGCCTGTACTGTATATCTGGTGCCTTGTTTTGGATCCTCTCTCTTCACATTGGCTGCATGCTTGATTAGTAGTGGTCCCACTAGGTAGGATAGGCAGGTAAGAAAATGGAATAAGATTTGCTTGAAGGGCTGCCATTCATCAAAGTCCACTTCCCCCACCCAGCAGCTGTGGTAGGATTTGATTGCTGAACCATCTGGTTCTCAGCCTCTTGGTGACAGGAAAGTTCATAGTGCCCTTTTCTTGGCAAAATATTTTGCATATTACATTAAATATGATGATGAGGAAATGGAAAATGCAAGTGCATTTAAGTACTAGGGTAATGTGATGAGTAAGGATGGGAGTTTGGAGGATGAAGTGCTTGAGGGGGTGCAACAGGGAAAAAGGTTGCTGGTTCTTTGAATGCAGTGAACAGAAACAGAAGTGGGCATGGAAGTAAAAAAGTCCCTGCTTGATAATATTGTGATACCAACTCTAATGTATGGAAGTGCTAGGACCTTGCTGAAAGGACTCAAGGCAAGAGTGAGAGCAGTGGAAATGAGTTACTGAGAGGAAGGAGCATGTGGAGTTACATGGAGTGAGAGATTGACGATGGTGTGAATGTGGATGTGATAGAAGGTGTTAAGAGAAAATTAGAGGTGGTTTGGCCATGTGGAGAGGATGGAGAGCAAAAGACTAACGAGGAGAATGTATGAGAGTAAGGTGGAGGGGGGGCGAGGAAGGGGGTGGCCGAGGATGAGAAGGAGGGATGAAGTGGAGAGGTTTATGAGAGAGGGGGATGTGAGCTGGGGGAAGGGCAGTGAAATGGTGGGGGACAGGGTGACATGGGGCGATTTGTTTGTAGCCATCTCTTACGGGCTTGAGGTGTCTAGCAATTGATAGATAGACAGACTTTATGTTTGCCTAAGTTACAATGTACGAGTACAGTACATAAAGGAACAAAGAGTAACATGCAAACCAAATTGTGAAGGAGAAAGTAGCGTTGGATTAGCTTTGATGGGTCATTATGTAGCTGATGCACTTTTGAATGTTTGTAGGGTGGCCAGCATTAAGCTGGATAGTGTGGGTGTTGAGCAGCCTGTCCTCTGTTCAGTGTAACCTTGTGGGAGCTTGTCTACAAAAAATTAATACTTACCCAAGATGTACTACCAAAACATATATGTTGATTTACATGGAATAACAGACTTGAGGAAGTTTGTGTTGTGGTAATGATGTAGATGTGCTAGATAATGGTTGAAGTAGCTTGAGACTGATAAAATTGGAAAAGTGAAGAGAGAGAGAGACTGACTTGGAGAGTGACTGATGTGGAGGGAAAGAATGGGAGGATTAGACTGAGGATGATATGAATGAGAAATAAAGCAAAAATTGGAGGGAGAGGACCCTGATGACAGAGGAAATGGTGATATGGAGGTGACTTGCTTGTGACCACTGTTCCAAGATTAAGGTATCAGGCTATATAGATAAATAGCTAGATTTCTGGAAAATAGGTAAAAATCAGAACTATGGGGACAAATAAAACTGAACCCAACACATGTATATGATTGAGAGATTTGTTAGGAGAGTTTATGAGTGATGTTATTGATGTGAGGAGAGGTTTGGAGAAGTGGGAATGAGATGGAGAGGAGGGCAAGAGTAGTAACATAAGAGACAGTAGTGTGTGCTTTGGGAAGTGATTGTTGCTTTTTAATAGGAACAGAAACACCTGGAGGTCCAGTTGTTGCAGCCACCTGTCACAGGATGCACCATCAGGTAAGCCTTGTATGTGCTATGGTCTTGATAATGGATGTAGTAAATAGCTGTCATGCAGTGTCCTCCTTTTGGGGGTTATGGAAATTGGTTCTGAATGTTTGATATTTTATGTCTATAACAACCCAGTTCTGCATCAAGCATTTATGTCTTATGTACTTTTCTCAGTGTCACTTTTTTTTTTTTTAATCTAAATATGAATAGCCTATTATCATATCATACTCAGAATGGTCTTCCGCCTGGCTACCTCCCCATGCGTGGCAAATGTGCTGGATGCTCTACTGTATTTTTCATCTTCCAGGTATGTAGCTATGTGTTGCAGCTATGTGTTGTTAGGTTACTGTCTTTATATTGTCTATAGCCAGACTACTTAATTCCATAAGGGGTGGCCACGAACTGCCTCCCTACCCCATTCTCAGCCATTTGGCTGCCCTCCCTCCAATCCACACATACCTCATATCTCCACCTCATCCTGAGTAGGATCCGTTGAGAGGTTTGCGTGGTGTATTGTACGTAGAGGGGTAGTTACCGGATGGTAGGAAGACAGAGGCCATGTGCTGTTTCGTGGGTCGTTCCGGCGGACAGTATTTCAGCAGGCGAAATTTCATTCAGCAGGACCTCAGGGAGGGTTTTGGTATATATATACATCCTAGGGAGCGACTTCTGTACCTTAAATAAGGTCACCGTGTGTACCGTGGCAATGGTTCATGACACCCACTCTTAATTGCAGATAGTTAACAGTTCGTCAGAATCTCTTGCTATCTTACCCCCCCCCCCTCCCCTATCCTGTTATCGATAAAATGTAAAACGAATCCCAAAAAATGCCTGTTCAGTAACTCAGTTCCTGAAATGATCAGCTAAATAGATCCGAGCCCAAACTTATTCAGCGGATGTGGACTATTTGTGATTCTCCTGTTTTTTCCTCTGGCCCTTACCGTTTTTTTTTAACCAATGAAATACCGTACGCATTTTTTCGTCTGGGACATGTCTGAACCCGTAATGCACAAGATTATGTTGGATGAAAAGTGGACATATCCAGTTAATGGCAGCACCGGGTGGAAAAAAAAAAGTTCGCATTCTCCTGTCTTTTCCTCTGGCCCTTACCGTTTTTTTTTAACCAATGAAATACCGTACGCATTTTTTCGTCTGGGACATGTCTGAACCCGTAATGCACAAGATTATGTTGGATGAAAAGTGGACATATCCAGTTAATGGCAGCACCGGGTGGAAAAAAAAAAAGTTCGCCTGGTATTAACTTGTATAATACCTCGATGGCTAGTCATCCTCATGAAGGGGGCCGACTTTATGTTCTACTTGCAAGCCTGGCTCTGTTAACAACTGCACTACTGGCTTCCATCGCTAAGTTAGAAATGCTTGGGGACACCTTTATTGGGAAGCGGCGTCAGGCAACAGATACATGGATTTTGTAAGCAAGGGCTGCTTGCATTATTGCATGGAGCTCATCAGTTATGGATGCCTCTGACGTCGCAGTCGAAGCATTTACTTGAAGGGATAGATGCAAGTGTTGAAGTTGTACTCTGTCCCTTTTATCGAACAGAAAATGAATGTATGCTATATGCATCTCTGATAAAAATTTTCGTAACAGGAGATTATTTCAAGGACGTAAGGAACGCCATAAGTGAAATAATAAGTGGGTGTGAGTTGCTCTGGATAGAATTAAACGTAGTTATTAGTCGCTATAACATCATCGTAAATCGATAACTGGAAGCACTGGTTACTAATACATGAAACACAAAGCACAGGACGACTTGAAATAACTACAGTGGCAATGAATTATAATGTTAAATTCCGACTTTGTTTTGGTTTTGGAAACCTTCCTCCCAGTTGCAGTGTCTATAGTTGGAACGTCAGGCTGCTCGGCCAACCGGTGAAACACCCAGTAGGCGCTCAGCTGTTGCATAGTGCGTAGGTGTCTGCTATTCCGGTATATCATAATGGCCTCCAGCAGGTTCTGTGACGTTCAGCAGGCCCCTCCCATTGAGGTTTTCGCCGTCAGCAAAGCCTTCACTGACAGTACCCACGAGAAGAAAGTCAACTTGAGCGTAGGAGGTAACTGCAGTCTCTGTATCTCTGATATAGTGACGTCCATTCGTGCTTAATCTATTCTGATAGTAAATCGTTTCATAATTAATCATTTTGTAGTGGCTCAGATAGATATGGAAACCAGTTACACAGTTTTAGGCAAAACTTTATTTCCACAATATGCCAGTTGTTTTTATAAAATAAAAAGCCTATACCGAGTGGATGTGCAGATAGGATGGTGCCGGTACATTTATTCATTGATGTACTGTATATATATTTTTTTTTGTATCCTCCCTCCCCCGAATTCTTAAGCCATGACTAAACAAGCTTCAGCATGTAATATTCAGTATGCTGCATTGGTACAAGGGTGTCCTTAGAAACTGATTTGTAATGGAGGGTCCCAACACATTTTTGTGAAAATATAGACCTTCCACTCTGATACACTTTTATATTTTTTTTTCTTTTATAAAACATACCTAGGTTTTAAATATAGAAATGAGTACAGTACTAGTAATTCAGAAGTTATTTTAATGCCAATTTTACATACAAATTAAGTTTTACGAGATACCAACCGGGAAAGCAACTTTAGTTGGACGATGTCTTGTATTTCCTCAGATTTTGGGTCATAAATGAATGAAACTGGTAGAATCTAATCCCTGTCATTAACTTTTCGAAGACTGAATAGGGTAGGTCCTTTTATGTTTGGTTTATAAAATACAGTATTTTGTTTTGGTAAATTTGGGGGCAAATGAGTTTTGTTGATAAAACAAGGTTTTTCATGTTTTTTGCTGTTCATTTTAGTTTGGCTTCATTTCCATGTATTCCCCCCCACCCCTCCATAGCAATGCATAAACCCAGTTATTTGAAACCTGCAGTTTTGGGTATTGTTTCTGCCCATAATCAACCTGGTTACTGGTATTTTATGGGTGTTCTGTAGGTAGTTATCCCCTTTATAAACACATCTGTTCTTCTATAGCATTTCTGTCAGATATCAGTACATATTAATGGAGAAATAAAATTTTAATATCTAGCCCATTGTTGGCTAGGACAAGTTGTGTGATTTACTGTAGTCAGTCACTGGCAGAGTTGTTGCTGCCAGACAACTCTGGTTTGCTGTGGCCTCTTTGAAACAGCACACTTTACTATTGTGGATTTTTTTTTTCTAGGAATGTAAGGCTTATAACAAAGGTAAAGTTGAAATTTGTTTTGGTTAGAAATGAACAGGTTAAGTGGGGTCAGGCTAGGTTGATGTCTGAAATGGCTTTTAATTCACTTTTTTTTGGTGGGGGAGGGGAGCATATCTCAAAGTTAGTCATTTCTGGTGGAAAGAAAGATGTACCGGTAAGTCAGGTGACTCACATAAAATAGAAAAAAAAAGAACAGGAAAATTATTTTCTTAGTAAAGTATGTTGAGTACTGTATAGGCTGAAACAAGAAAATTACCCCATTTTTTCTAACCTGACAGAGATCCCAAACCTCTTTCAGGAAGGTTGATGGTCAGATGTTGTCAGGTTGAAGAGTTGATTTCACTTATAAATAATGAGATGCAATTCTGTGTTAAAACTAGCTGAGGTTTATCGAATGTAATGCAACCACAACTTATTGTTCAAGTTGTGGGAGTGGTCCATTGTTATCTGGTAAAAACACACCAATAGCAGTTCAGTATAACCTTGCAGTAGGTACTGGTAACTCAACAACCCCTTAAACTTTTGGCAGCATATCGTACGGATGAGGCAAAGCCCTGGGTGTTACCGGTAGTGCGGAAAGTGGAGGTAGAGCTGGCAGCTGACACTTCCCTCAACCATGAATACCTGCCTATCCTTGGCCTGGAGGCATTTGCTACAGCTGCAGCAAAGATGTTACTTGGGGCCTCACACCCTGCTCTTGCTGAAGGCAGAGTATGTATGAGTTTTGTATATTGGTTTATTATTTTTTTTTTTCACTGGTGGTAGGTGGGAGTGCCCATCATTTACTCACTTTTGCTTACTTGAAGATCACCATTTATCATTGTTTCCTTGCTGGCCATACTCTCTTCCTGCTTATTGCTTTTTATCGTGTTACTTTTTATTACTCTTATTTCCACTTCATTTGGCTTTATACAACAATCCTAATTTGATACAAGGATGGGTGTAATGGAGTCTGTAGCTAAATGCCCGCATTTGCCGGTAGGCAAAGGGGATCCTCTGTTTGGCTCTGTGATAATATGCGCGCATGTGGTAAGTGTTTGCCTGACCTCGAATCCTGGCCAGGAAAGTGTGATTAATTTGTTAAGTTTCATTTCAGTTATTACATTGGTTAGCAGCAGTATGGGATATGGGGTGAGGCTTGGTTAGCAATTTGATGTTCCTTGGGTAGCTGACAGCATCCTTGTCCTTACATCCAGGGGATGGGCTGTTCGGTGTGGTCCGCACCGTCCCCAATGGTGGCCTTCAGTCCTATGCTACCACATGTATTCGAAACTCTCCAAATTATTCACCAAGGGGAGAAAAGAGGGGTTTAATGGAGTCTATAAATGCTTGCATTGCAATTAGGCAAAGGGGGAGATCCTCTGACTCAGTCATAACGTGTGTGCATGTAGAGCTCGTGGGCTTGAGTTTGAATCCTGGCCAGGACAGTGTGATTAATTTGATAAGCTTCATTTCAGTTGTTACATGGTGTTAGTTGATATAGGGTATTGTCAGCATTAACATACTTTATTTGGCAGGTAACAGCAGTTCAAACTCTGTCAGGAACTGGAGGCCTGAGAGTGGCTGCCGAATTCCTTGGACGAGTTCTGAAATACAGCACCATGTACCACTCTAATCCTACTTGGGGTATGTCATGTGATTAGTCACTGTAATAGTAAAATATGGTAAGTATAGATCTGCAGTTGGGGACATTGATATCTGCTAATGCCATCATGATAAATATTGAGACTTTGAAGAATGACTTTTAAAGTCAGTGATATGATCTTTGGAATCTTTGCAACTTTTGTGAGTGGCTGCTGGGTTGTGTAAGATTTTCATATGGTAAATATTCAGTCAAAAGTGGAATATTGTGGTCTGCAACTTCGCATTATAATTTGGTAAGGTACAGTACAATTCCAGTTTTACTTCAAGTGTTAACACTGCATGTACAAAATATTACTAAACTTTTACTTAGTCCCTGGGGGTAGGGGATTTTCAAGAATTCTCCCCCAGTATCCCTGCTTGTCGTAAGAGGCGACTAAAAGGGTTGGTGGTGGGTTAGTGCCCCACCCCGTAAAAACAAACTAAAAATACGAACAGCAAGCCTCGGACCAGGACTGACCAAAAGTTGACGATAAAGGAACGGACAAAGGACGAGATAAAGATTGCGACCTGGAATGTGAGGGGTATGAATGATGAGGTGAAAGAGAGAGAGATTGTACAGGTGCTTGAGAGTGCGAAAGTGGATATATGTGGAATAACTGAAACTAAATGGCGAGGTGAGAGTGTGAGAGAATGGGAATATGGGTGGGGTATATGCGCAGGAGTGGGTGAGAATGAGAGGGCGAAAGAGAGAGTGTGTATTGTTGTGAGCAACAGGTGGAAGGAGAATGTAAGAGAGTATGGATCAGTTGGGTCAAGGATTGTGTGGGTAAGAGTGAAAGTTGGACTACAAATGTGGGCAATTGTGTGCGTGTATGCGCCAACGCAAGATCGTGTAAGTAGAGTGAGAGAAGAGTTTTGGACAAATGTGGAAGCCTGCTTGGAAAAGTTTGAAAGGAATGAGAGAGTGTTTCTGATTGGAGATATGAATGGAAAAGTAGGGAATGAGAAGGTGGATGGAGTGGTTGGTGAGTGGGGTGTGCCTGCAGAGATGGATGAGAATGGCAGTGCTTTAGTGGACATTTGTGCTGGGAGGGGGTTGGTG
>JAGKTI010008447.1:0-33585 GCA_018397915.1 Birgus latro
TGAGAAAAAACATCAGTGTGTACAGCAAGCCAAAATACGCTCGCTCAAGGGCACCATCCAGTGGCACCATCAGCTGTCTCGAGATAAACAAGAAAATTTGGCAGTGTTTATTTTTCGCCCAGGGTATCAGTAAATGATATTATTCGCATTATTTTTTTAAAGGGTGCATATGGAAGTTAGATATGTTAAATATACAGGTACACTGCTCTACCTTGCCACTGTTTCATCTTATGAGTATTTGTATGTCAACTTTATGTATCCCTAAAGACAGAGGATCTGGTGCACGTATAGTTTCCTTAAGTAGTATTGGAATGCTTGTTGTGATATCACAGACCTTAAGACTATCGATTCCTTAATGTTGTCATTGAGTTGGGAGAGTGGGAATGGACGAGTCTCCTTTGAACAAGGCAAGTATTACGCTTAAGGTACAGCTAACGAAACTAAATGTGTAAGACCTTGACTGAAGTCGGTAAGACGCATGGAGCCGTGGTGGATTCAGTAAATCAGCAAAGTCAACAAAGCCCTCTGGTGCAAAACAGTTTCTACCTTAACAAATCTCGCTTAAGAAAAGTAATTAGCTGTCCACTTGGACATGTCTGTGTTTTCGTGGTAGAATTACAGACCAGCTCAGCTGTGTCACGCATGCGTTTAGGGCGGAAGTTCAAATGACAGGTTCGTGATTCTGAGGACAGAGAAGGTAATATCATGCATAGCCAACATAATTCCACCATTTGCCTCACCCTACTTGTTGGTTTAGGTGAAATCACTGACAACCTGAGGGTCTGCCTCTTCCACGTTCGTTTCGTTTCGTTTTTGAAGGCTGCAACATGCTTGCATGCGTCTTTTATCATCATCGGTTTGTATTGATTAGTAGCCGAAAGACAGTAGGGAGCTTCCATTCATAGATGCTGAAAATTTTACAGTGTATGTTTAATTGTAGTGTAATTCATGACATCCAAATTCTGTGGAAGTATCTCATACACTATCAGGGCTAGGCCTGATGAATATTACTTGCATAGCCGGGTCTTTTGGTAAACCTTGTTAAGCTTGATTAGTTTATAAATTAGATAATTATTTACAAAACCATAATGCCGTGTGCTTAAGAAGTAATAATGTGAACCAGTTTGTTGCATAAAGTCAGCTTTCTTCTGTAACGATTCTTCTGCAGTTAAATAAGCAAGGATGTCTAATGTGTTTAGTCTTTGGAAACATTAACCCCAATCTAGCTTTTTTTTTTTTTCCCCTAAATGGTGAAACAGAAATTAATTATTTTCAAGCTACTGTGTTTTAGAAACTAACCTACTCAAATGCCACCTGTCCTAACCTGTGTCATTCAAGTCCAACCGAGAGCAATTTCCAATCTTAACCCAAGTTGTTGGTGGAGTCCATCTTGACTGATTTCAAATTTGAAAATATGCGACAGACCTCCAGCCAACTGATTGGCTGAATCGGAACTGTAATGCATCAGCAAAAACAAAAGCACACTACCTGTGACCATAATGCACCACCTAGAACCAAAAACATTGCTGTTGAGCAAAATGTAAGCCATCCCCCAGCATATGCACACATTAGATCCCACAATATCTCGCTTCTCTGATTTCCAAAAGAAACATTGTAGAAGCAAGTTGATTTAAAATTGTGCAGTGAATTGATTCACATTATTTCTCAGGAATCTGGTGTCATGGTTTTGTAAACATTAGCTACCCTATCCAATAAGTATATCAGGTTTCAGCCCTATAAAATGAAGTTTAACAATTAACTATTTCAGAAATACATGTTTCTGCAACTTTTTAAATGTATGTTTACTTTGGTAAATAGGTCACTGTATATTTTGCGAAGGAGAAAATACAGTGCTAGCTACATTGTATTATAGGAGTGGAAGATCTGTTGGGAAAAATGCAACAGTGCATTGCTGATGAGTGTGACATAGAAAGAATCAGTTGGCTCCCCTGCTTATTATGCAAATGATCCTCAATTCCCTCCTTGATCCCCAAAAGCGGGGTGGTGGACTGCAGGAGCAGGGATAGCTTCTGCCTGTAGTCTGCTGGTTTCATTTTTCACATAAACCTGGGTTAAAACACCTGTACTGTAAAGGTGCAACAGAATACTGAATTAGCAGTCATTTACTTAACTGGCACCTTTAATTTGAAAACATTATAATTTTTATTGCCATACAGGTTCATACACACCTAATTATCTGAAATCTGGGGCTGGATTCACTAACAAGATCATAATTTGAGGCGCCTGAGCATGATATGGCACCTCAGATTACGCGCTACTGTGGTGCCGTATCTCTCACCAAAGTTTGGTATTCACTAAAAAATTTTTTATGGCGCCTTACCCCGGTCGTAAGTTGTACGTGCCTTAAATCAGTCGTAATCAGCTGATTTCTGGTCGGCCAACGATATAGAATCTTACAAGTGAGGCTTTGTCACGATCAGCCAGTCACAGCGAACTTTCACGTCAGTGGTTTTTCTCTCTAATGTAAACACAAGCGCAGAGGGGAGAACACGCAAAACAGTCCTCAGCCCAACAGGAGGGAGTAACATCATAAACTCACTCGGCATCTTTTTCTTTTAGCAAAATTTATGATGGAAATAAAAACTCCAATTCCAACAGAACCAAAGAGGAGACGTTTTCAAGTGATGAACTCTTAGTTTTGATTAATGAAGTCTCCAAAAGAAAAATCATGTTTTCCTCACTAGACACAAACATGTCAAAGAAAGCAAAAATGCTAGCAAGGGAAAATATTACCTATTGGGTGAATAGTGTTAGCAGAGTGAAAAGGGGGAGCAGTGAAGTGAGGAAGAAATTAAAATTTTACATCACAAGTTATGGGGAAGACAGCCAAGGCATTGGAGGGAGGCAAAGAAAACTTTATGTAAAAAAAATGGGTATTTATTTCCTTTATTGCCGTTTCTTTAGCGGGCAATCTTACCATACCCAGTGGATTTTTGCTATCATATAGTGTATGCCTGCATGTGTATTTTTGTGTGCAAATGAATATTTCTATTTTTTATTAATATTTCTAATTTCCATGATCTTGGGTTAGGGTAGCTTAGGTTGAGATAGCTTAGTTTAGCTTGTCGGATGAGCCAAAAAGGACCATCAGGGTAAGTTAGGTTACTTTAGTTAGGTTAGGTTAGGTGGCACTCAAGAGCTCCTGCAGGGTTAGGAGGTAACTAAGATTGTCATAGTCATATTATGGTTATTATTCAATTGCACAACAAATGAGGCCTCAAAACACTCAAATGAACCAAAAAACTAAGGTAACGAAGATTGTCATAGTCATATTATGGTTATTATTCAATTGCACAACAAATGAGGCCTCAAAACACTCAAATGAACTAAAAACTATCAAATGGAAGAGGAAAAAAAAAAAAAGAGGAAATGGCAGTAAAAGAAATGTTTACCAAAAAAATGCATATTTCTGTTGTTAGTTACATAGTGCCTGTGAGGATGTAGCTATGCTGTTTGTTCTAAATTACCGTATCAAACAAACGTAACCCATTCATGAAGCTTTACTGGTAGAGGTAGAGTTTGATTATAACACTTTGGTTAGCTTGATCATACAAGTCTAAAACTAGGAAGTCATTTCTTTTTTTTTTAGGGAGGGGGAGAGGTGGGGTTGTGCTTTTGGCACTGATGACTAAGAATCGTTTGGTATAGTATGCAATTACCTCAGAAAAATTTTGTATATGCCAAAGGTTAAAGTTGATCCCATCAATCAGTAAAAATTTCATTTTGGTCTTATGTTGAGCATTCTTACTGTTAAAGAAGTCATTCCTTTTGATATTCCTTGTTACCTTATCCAGTATATTGGTGCATGAAATGGTATGTATCACATAGGCTGTGTAGGTAATGTTTGTTGGGTTTATTTAACACTTTAATTCCAGTGCCATGTCTGAAAAAAATTATTGCCTTCATATAAGTTTAATCACCGTAGTATATCTGTCATTGTTTAGCATATCCATTATCAACCCATGAACTGCCAGAAGTCTGATTTCATGTCGTGGAAACCCATAACTCCGTAGCAAATGCTCATCAAGCATATGGAGAGGGTCTAATGGGTCTCTGAACCTTCTCTTGGCGTAAATGTCGGCAAGCTAAATGCACAGCCACAAGTACCAGTACTGAAAACATCAGCAGCTGACTGCTCAAGTGGCCCCAGGCTTTCCTAGTGGCATGTTTATTTTTGACACATTCGTGTTACCATGCAAAGAAATAAGTATTTCCAGAATTCTTAGCTTCACTAAAAATGAATGTGGCACATCCTTCATTTTTCTTTCTGTTCAGTTTCTTCTTTTACGACATTGATTAGAAGTGAAGAGAGCCAAAGGCAATTGATAGGCCAAGAGGTCACATAGTTGATAAACACACTGATTCTTGGTTGTGATGTAGGTTGAGGTATGTCCCCCAAATGCTTGAGGTGCCACATCTTGATGCCAGATGGTGGCGCCCATGCTTGGTGAATGACTGATTCTGCCTCAGCACCGTGTCTTTAGGCACCATTAGGAGATCCGGCGCCTCTAGTGTTTAGTGAATCCGGCCCCTGGTCAAAATTTTGTATTTAACTGTTAATAAAAAAATCAGGATTCAGAGCAAAAACTTGCTAAAGGTAGCAGAAGTGTTTTGCAAAACTCACCTTCGCCAACTTCTAGTTAGTATAGATATTGATTTAACATACATATACATTTATTTACACTGTAAATTAATATGCAAAACAGAAGGCGTGTTGTGATCTAAAGGGGAAATAGCTAACTTTAGCACATTTTTTCTCCATATCCAGATTCTTTTTATTAACAGCTAACTTAAGCAAAATCTTTTTACTGGATTTCAGATAATTAGGTTAGGTGTATGACCCTGTATGGTGGTAAAATTATAATATTTTTCTAGTAAAAGTGCCGATCCAGTAAATGACTGCTGATTTGGCTCAGGGTTTTGTCACGCTGGTACTGTACAATCGCCCAGTTAAGTGATGACTCGCCTTTAAGTTTTGGTCAAACCTCCTGGGTCTTGCAAAGTTCACTTGAATAAGAGTTAGGAGATGGAAACAATCTTTCCCTTCCCTGCAAACATTATTTATGGTGTAAAGAAACTAATCTTGCGAAAGTATTAGTTAAGTTTAGCGTTTATTCTTTTTAGGCCAATAACAATTAAGTAAAAGCAACATCTGGCATGTTTCCACTCGTTGCGCGATTCATACCGGCAGTGTTACCAGTGTAGCAATTTTCCTGCTAAATTTAAATGTTTTAAAAGTAATCTAGCTGGTAAAAATTTAAATATTTTCCGTGTATCTCACATTCTCTTGAAGTCCTGTCTAGTATTGTTTTCCTTAATTTCTCTCAGTCTCGCGGATTTTTACTACGTCTGACACCAATTTAGCGGATTTCTATTGTTTTCCTTTGGCAACACTCCCCAGTAAGCCTTATGTCAGTCATTGTCATGTCATGGGAGGGGGCGGATATCTTGGTCTTTGTCACGATCCCCCTCCCCCTTTTTTACAATCCTTTTCGTTTGAAGTTCTCTTCGTTGTTGCACTCTTGCTTAACTGTCATCCTCTCCCTGTTTAGTTCTTTCACGAAACCGCTCTACGTATTTTATTACGCGTTGGATTTTCATTGTGTGAATAAACTGACCAATTTTCCTCCAGTAATTGCATTGGTTTCACTAACTGAATACTGGAATTAATTTGCTTCTTGATAGCAACACAGGTGGTTAGGGGTTGTTTTTGGTTACGTTCAATAATTTTTCTGTCTTGGTCTTGTGTTGTGCTAGGAGGGGCTGCATTTGGCAAATTTCCTGTCTTGCTGGAATATTTACTAAAGCAATGATCTGCTTGCTCTGACAGGCTATAGTATCGTGTTGATGATCCATCTTGCTACAGCACTCATGGGTTCTCCCGCGTAAACAACATCCCGCATAGAGAATTAAATTTGGATGATAATATATTTTTAGCTATTTTTCAGAGCTGATGGCGTTCGTGATTTCGACATTACCATTATCTGTGTGATTTATGTTATGGGACATTATTTCATCAGTATTGTTGATTCAGGATGTGAAATAAATATTACGAGAGTTTCTCCGCATTTTAACTCTGAAACCGTTGAGTGATAGGCTGTGCATTTCACATTCTTTCATACTGCTAAGCCTCAGCTTTAGTATATTGTGGTTTCCTCTTCTGTAATGCGAGATACATGGTAAAAATGCTTTTTGGTGTTGTTTACGTACATACTGCCCATTCTGGTGTGCAATATAGGAAATATAACTAGGCCGCAGCAGTTGCCAGATACCACTTTTTGAGCGAAAGGTACTGGGAATAGGGTTATCACTTCTTTAAGCGTTTGTACTATGTTACTGCTGCTGCCCTGTTATCAACCGTCTTCACACTTTACTTTTTTCCTTGAACCTATTATGTAAAGTGTGAGCATACAACATTTATTGTTGTGACTCATTGCTTTAAGTGGTGCTTCATTTTTTGTTGGTTTCATTTTTATGGCTTCACCAGTTTCTGCATCAATGCTTTGACGAATTTGAACTGATAACTAGCAAATATTATTTTTTTGAGTTGCAGAAAAAAAAGTTGAATTAGGTTAAATTCTGAAATGCTGGATAAACCTGTACTTATGAAATTCTACTGTACTCTATATTTGTCAGGGTCGACTGCTGAAATATTGAAGGCCTCTGGAAATATAGGAGCGAGTTTAGTTACTGATTTGGTAAATTCAGTTAGCTATATATGAGTGTATTGTCTCAAATGACTGGCTGATGAGCATGCTTGTAAATATCTATAAAGGGAAGGTTGATGCCCTGGAAAGGGGAAATTATAGAGGCATAAGCTTGTGGACAAGATAATGAAGGAAATTGAGCAAGGCCCAGCTGGTATGATAAGGGAAAAAATGTATACTGATGAGGTGTAGTTTGGGTTAATGCCAGGCAAAGGAACCACTTATGCTATATTGATTGTCTGATAGCTTCAGGAAAAATATATAGGTAGAAAAGGGGGCTGTACCGTACTCTGTTTTTGTTGATTTGAAGAGGGCTTTGACAGAGTCCCTGGAAAGTGGTGATGCTGGTAATGAGAATGCTTGGGATTGAGGAGTGGTTGGTTAGAGTGGTTATGGCTATGTATGTGGGTGCTTGAACGTAGGTGAGAGTGGATGGAGAATTGAATGATGAGTTTTCAGTGAATGTTGGCATGCATTAGGAATCAGTTTTGAGTCGCGTATTATTGTCGTGGTGCTTGAATCTGTCACGTGACTTCAGAAATGGACTCCCATGGGAGATATTGTATGCTGATGACGTGAATTTGATTGCTGAGAATGAAAGGGAGGCGGAGGAAAGATTTAGGAAATGGAGAGATGGAATGGGCACAAGGGTTATAGAGTAAATGTGGATAAAACAAAGATGATGATATCTATGACTGGTGGTAGTACTGTCAAAGAAGAGGAAATGTGGTTATGTGTGGTCAGCCACAAGGGTGTGGAAAGTAACTTCATCTTGTGCAGTGTTTTGGATAACTGGGTGCTCAAATGTACAGAAATGACAATAATTAGGTGAATATGTGGCGCCTCCTTGAATGAACAGCCTTTAGGGGAGCTAGATTTATGGTGAAAGAGTTGAGAAGAAGGATGGGACTGGAGTGTCTTGGTGTTGTGATGAGGAGGGGTAGATTCAGAAGGTTTGGGTATGTGGAGAGGTTGGGGGATGACAGTTGGGTGCAGAAAATAAGTGTGAACATTGGTGGTGGGGTAGTGGGAGGCAGACCGAAAAAGACCAGGGATGAGGTCATATAGTGTGACCTCAGGGATAAGGGACTGAATAGGTAGGCTGCCAGAGACTGAGCAGCATGGAGAACCACCATTAGATGACCAAGCCTGGCACATGCAATCATGTTGAATCCTTTATAAACGAAACAAAATAACAAGAGATGTAATTGCATTAGAGGTAGGCTGTGAAATAATGCTGACTTCATTTGTGCAGTGTGTCAAGGAGAGCAAACAGAAATTGTCAGGCATGAAAGGACTGATCTTGCTGGAAAGTCTCTTGGATGTGTGGAGGAGTTTTGTTTTTTGAGAGACATATGCTGGGGGTGGGGCCAGAGCTGTTTCTGTAGCTAGGGTAAGGAATGGAGGGAGGAAGTTCAAGGAGCTGTTGCCTTGTCTAACATTGAGAGGACTTTCCCTCTCTGCTATGGGATCTTAGTATGTGGCATGTATTAGGAGAGTAATACTGTATGGAAGTGAGGCCTGGATTGTAAAGGAAGAGGATATTCATAGGCTCAAATGTACAGAAATGACAATGACTAGGTGGATGTGTATTGTATCATTGAATATGAGACCTTGGGGACTAGAATTGCAATTGAAGAGTTGAGAGGAAGGATGAGACTTGAATGTACTATATTGGTGTTGTGGTGAGGAGGGGTAGCTTGAGATGATTTGGACATGTTGAGAGGATAGAGGACAACAATCGCATGCTGAAGATGAGAAGTGTGAACATCTGGGATAGGGTTGCTAGAAGCAGACCCCAAAAGATCTGGGATGAGATCATAGAGGGATAAGGGATTGACCAGGGAGACAGCCAGGGATCATGCAGTGTGGAAAGCAGTCATTAGGTGACCAAGGCTGACACCTGCAAGCATGATTGAGCCTTTGTAAATGATACAGCATGATATAACACCATCAGATCAAGCTGTTGCAGATTACTGTAGCCCCTCTACAACAGTATTTTAAAGAATAAAGTAATTACTGTCTGAACATAATGTCACATAGGTTACTAAAGGTGGGTACATTTTTACCCGAGCTCAGGCCCACCGAGAGCAGCGTCGTGCTGAAGCCTACTGTCGAGGGAGACAATTGGAGAAAGCAGCAGATTGCCATGGTCGTGCTGCTGAGCTGCTAACTGCAGCATTAGCTCTGACTGGCAACACACTTGCACGGCAGAGCATTACTCTTCAACACTGCCACCACCTCCGGCAGCAGAAGCTTCTCAGGTCAGCACTAACTGAACTTTTTTTTTTTTTTTAACACCTTAAGGTCAGTCACTATCCTATTTGAATATCAAAATACCTAATGAAAAAAAAGGAGGGAGTATTTGGTAGTTTGGGAATACCAAGAGTGAATGAGAATGCCTTTTTAGACATTTATGCTGGAAGGAAGTTAGTAATTACAGGTACTTTACTTCCTTTTGGCACAAACTTATACACAAATATTAGTAGATGTTTGACTATCATTGATCCTGAGAGGTACAGGTACCATAAGAATAAAAGTGTAGCTGCAAGCTTGGCAGTCTGCTACAATCATACTTAGGCCAGTATCTGAGCCAGTTCATACAGTCAAAATCTGAGTTGAGACATTTACATTGTTTCAAATCTTTTTCATATCTGAATTCTCTAACTAGTAGTTGAAATAAACTGTTTTCAAGCAGTTAGCAGGTTTTGGTATTTAGGTCAGCACCCAATCCATAGCCTGAAGAGGATCTGCAACATTATTTGAACTGATTCATTTGATGGACAAATTAATGGTGGAAAGTAGGTGGAGACGCTCACCATCCAGTCACTTGATGTAGCGCTGCTTTGGGTGGCTGCCCTTTCCTCTTTTCCCTCCTTCCTCTTCTGTCTTTCCTTTCTTCATTCTTTCCTCTTCCTTCTGCCTATGGGTGACTCTAGAGTGAGTGACATACCAAATGATTTCTTGTACACCAGGAAAGCATTTACTATGCTGGGTGGTAACCATCTAATCAAATTATGGCACCTGGTGGTTTTGTGGGTAATTAACCCAAGGCATCCCATCGATGTATGGGCACGTCGCAGCGTTTTGTCACAGTTAGACCCATCGGCGTACAGGTTTGTCACGCAATTGCAAGGGTCATAATTTGCACCGTTTTCAAGTTTCATGAGTGATTATTGGTATACATATGTGGGATACCTTCCTCTACCTTCTGTCAAGTGGGGATACTGCCTGGCCCCACCTGACTCCCCTCCCCCCCCACACTTGGCAATTCACCTGTTAGCAGCGACCTGGCCAGTAAAGACGTGTTGCCCCACAGTCTCTCCAATGACGATATTCACGGTGAAAGTGATTCCTGAGGTGGAGGACAAAGAAATATAGAAGCTAGAGCAAGAAACAAACAGAAGTGATGAGGTGGTAATGTCATAAAGGAAGGTGCCATATGTGGATGTGTTTAGTGACTGAACAATGCTTCTATTGCCTATATAAATGTGTGAAAACCAATATAGTCTTGTACTGCACATAAATTCTTACCAAATACAGTAAATAAATAAATAAATACGTAATTTAAAGTGGCTTGAATTAGTTAACCCTTCCATTTAGCCAGGTACCTGGAGAAAGAGGGAAAATGTAAAGCTGACTCATCACCTGTAGCACCATTTATAGCCTCAGGAGGGTGATTTCTCTATGAATTCTCGACGTTTCTCACCAAAAGTGAAGGTTTGAGGCCCCCCCCCCCAAAAAAAAAATCCCAAATTGCTCGGGACTGGGGGGTATCGGAGGTCTTAAATTGGTCGGGACGGGACGGGTTAAGGTGCTCCAATCGGATTGAGCTTGTGTAGGTTTACATTGAAGGGGTGGTTGGGGTTTATTTCTCATGTAATGCCACTCAGGGATGAGTGGGGCTGGTCACTCTCATATTAAATGTCAGGACCAACTTGCCTAGCCCCAGGCTCCTATGCTTCTCATGGGGCAACATAGGATTGGATGATGGATGGAAAGAGGCAGTGATTGTGTGTATTACCTAATTGTGATATACAGGAAATGAGCTACGCTTGTGAGGTCCCGTCTCTGTTTCTCAATAAGTCAAATTTTGCCTTAAACTCATTTAAGTTTTTAGACTGGACGATCTCTTTGTCCAGGCTATTCCACAGGTCTATACATCTATACGGAAAACTATATTTCTTGATGTCCTTCGAGCAGCTTGGCTTCTTTAGTTTCATTCCGTGTCCTCTTGTTGCTCTCTCATCCCACACAAACAGATTTTCTCTGTCAATTTTATCTACTCCTATCATGGTCCTGAACACTGTAATCATGTCACCCCTCTTTCTCCTTTCCTCTAAGGAGGGCAAATCCAGCCTTTCCAGCCTCTCTCTGTATGGCAAATCTCCCAGACTAGGGACCATCTTGGTTGCTGTTCTTTGTATTCTCTCAATCTTGGTTATATCTTTCTTTTTGTGTGGGGACCACACTACTGCTGCATATTCTAACCTGGGCCGGATCATGGCCACTATCAATTTTTTCATCATCTCCTCATCCATGTAATGAAATGCCACTCTTATATTGGTCAAGAGTTTATATGTCTCTCTCACTATCTTATTTATGTGCTTTTCAGGTGACAAACTATCCTGGACCAGCACTCCCAAATCTTTCTCTTCTCTCGCTTTTCTAATTGGTTCATTACCCATCAAATAATTCAATGATGGCCTCTTGGTACTTTTACCCATTTCCAATATTTTACATTTTTTTGCGTTGGATTTCATTTCCCACATCCGGCTCCAATCATATATCCTATCCAGATCCTCCTGTAGCATTTTACAGTCCTCTTCAACCTCTACCTTTCTCAAGATCTTTGCATCATCAGCAAACAGGCTTGCATAGCTGTTCACTCCATCTACCATATCATTTATATAAATCAAGAACATTACCGGTGCCAACACCGAGCCCTGTGGGACACCACTTGTTACTTCCCTCCATCCAGATGTCCTGTCCTTTATTACTGCCCTCATTTGTCTGTCACTCAAAAAGTCTCTCATCCATTCCAGGAGGCTTCCCTTCAGTCCTCCTATATGCTCTAATTTCCATAATAGTCTCTTGTGGGGTACTTTGTCGAAGGCCTTCTCCAGATCTAAGTAAACACAATCCACCCAACCGTCTCTCTCCTGTAGCACGTCAATCGCCCTTGAGTAGAAGCTCAACAAGTTGGAAACACATGACATTCCACTTCTGAATCCAAACTGACTTTCAGTCAAAATATTCATCTCTTCCAGATATTTTATCCATCTATCTTTCAGGATTCTCTCACACAATTTTGCAACCATGCTGGTTAGGGACACTGGTCTATAATTCAGAGGTTCTTCCTTGTTTCCTCCCTTATAGATTGGCACCACATTTGCCCTCTTCCATTCCCGAGGCACTTTTCCCTCTTCCAAGGAGCACACAATTAAATTGTGAATCTTATCCGCCAGTTGTTCTCTGCATTCCTTCAGTACCCAATTAGAGATTCCATCCGGTCCTGGGGCCTTCCTTACATCTTGAGCTCCCAGTAATTTATACACTTCCTGCACTTCCACTTTTATATCTTTTATCACTACATTTCTAATCACTCCCTCCCCTTCCACAAACTCCCTTTCCTTAGTGAAAACCGATTGGAAACATTTGTTCATTACTTCAGCTTGCATTACTGCATCCTTGTAGACCTCTCCTTCTACTTTCAGTTTGGTGATTCCTTCCCTTTGCTTCAATTTGCTATTAACAAATCTATAAAACAGTTTGGGTTCATCCTTACATTTGTCAATTATACCTTTTTCAAAGGTCCTTTCTTCCTCTCTACGTATTCTTGCATATTCATTTCTAGTTCTTTTATGTTCTTCCTTTGTTCTGATATTACCTTTCTTTCTCCATTTGTTCCATGCCATGTCCCTCTCTTTTTTCGCTATTATACACCTTCTATTAAACCACACCTTTTTCCTGTTTTCTTTCCCACTTACTCTTGGCACATATTTTTCCACTCCCAAATTGTAGAGGTCTAAAAAGATATCCCACTTCCTCTGTATCTCTCTTGTTTCCCTGAATTTTCTCCAGTCCGCATTTTCAAAAAATTTTCTCAATTCTGCAAAGTTTGTTTTCCCAAAGTTGTATCTTCCTTGCCTATAAAGCTCATCTCTTGGCACCACGTTCCCTATTATCATCTGGAACTCAATGACCACATGATCACTTTTTCCTATAGGACACAGATAATTTAATGATTCAATTACATCAGGTTCTTTGGATAGTAGCAAATCTAATCTTGCTGGTGTGTCATCACCTCTGAATCGTGTCTCTTCTTTAACCCACTGTGTCATTACATTATTCATTACTATATTTAACAATTTAGTGCCCCACGAATCTTAGCTGCCTCCCGAGTCCCATTCCTCCCAGTTCACCTCTTTACAATTAAAGTCACCCATTAGGATTATATTGTTGCTTTTCTCGATCACTTTCTGTAGATAACTAACCATGTCTGACAACATCTTCTGGTATTCATCGTCATTCCATGCTCTTGTCTTAGGGGGAACATATACCACTGCCATATCTCTCTCACCATTCTCCCCAGTTTCTAATTTCAAGTTTATGGCTTCGGCCCTGCCCTCTGCCATTTCCACAGTATCTACGTTTATATTGTCCTTCACTGCTATCATCACTCCTCCTCCCATTTTTTCTTTTCTGTCTCTTCTCCACAATTTGTATTTCCCACCTCCCATATGAATATCAATATCTTCTTTCAATTTAGTCTCTACAAAGCACATAACATCAGGTTCGTGTGCCCTCAAAAAATCATTGATTTCTAATCTCGCCGATATTAGTCCATCAATGTTTGTGTACGCCACTTTCAAACTTTTTTCATCGTTTTTTATACTCTCGTCTCTCCTTCCTTCCATCGGTACCACTTTCTCAATTTCTGGTCCATAACTCTCCAATAGAACTCTGTCTTCTCTTTCTCCGTTCGTTGTTCGTTTTTTATCTTTGCTTCCTTTACTAACTCCTTTAATTTAGCTCTTTCCTCTTCATTTGCATCTCTCCTAATCCAAACATTTTTAAACCCCTCTTTCTCTGACAATTTCCACGTTCTACTTATGATTTCATTCACTATTACTTGGGACTTAAACTTTACTTTCAAGGGCCTTGCCCCACCATCCTCGTACTTTCCTAACCTAAACACTTCTTCAATCTCTTCTTGGGCTTCATTGTTTCCTTCCATAACCACTGATATTATTTCTTTAGCCTTGCTCAGTTCCTCTCTCTCTCTTTCAAATCTTACTGTCATTCGTTTTTCTTTTATTCCTGAAATTATCACACATTTTTTCTTGTCTGCTACATCCCTGACCAAAGATTCTCTACTTCTTAGTACTCTAACTACTTCCTTCTCCACTTTTTCCTTACTTTGTTGTTCTATGATTTCCTTCAAATTTACATTTCCTTCCTCCTGTATTTTCTTCCACCCCTTATGTTGCTCCTTGATTTCCTGAATATGCTCATCTTGCCTCCTCGATTTTGATTCTTATTCATCTAGCTTACTTTTTATTCTGTCCCTTTCTTCTTCCAACCTCTTATTCTCCCTCTTCAGCTGTTTTATTTCATTTGATGCGGATTCGCCATTCGCCTTTAATTCTGTAACTTCTTTTTCTTGTTCCTCACTACGTGTGCTAACTTTTTCCAGCCTATTCTGTAGGACTTTGATCTCTCTCTCTTGCTCTATGGTCCGTTCCTGCAGCTGCTTAATTACTTCCCATACCTTTTTTAACTCCTGGACATTCCTCTCCGCCATTTTCTCTACTCCTGTTTCTTGCAGCTTATCACTTCCTTTGCCTACATTTAGCTCGGAGAAGCCCACAAATTCCCCCTCGTCAGTTGTAAACAATCTTCCGTCTCTCTCCGCCATGTGTGTGTGTGTGTGTGTGTGTGTGTGTGTGTGTGTGTGTGTGTGTGTTTGCTTGCTTGCTTCCTAGCATGTGTGTGTGCTTGCTTCCTAGTGTGCATGTGTGTATGTTCATTATTGACATTATGAGGGTCCTCCCTCTTTGCTAAGGGGTTCTATACAGCATGTGCTAGGAGTTTATCTGGTAATGCTGTACAGTTGTGAGACTTAGTCAGTAAAGGAGTACGATATTTGGAGTCTCGGACATAAACAGATGAGAATCATCAGATGGATCTGTTGTGTATCCTTGAATGACAGGCCTAAGTGGGTTAGGATTGCAAATGAAGAGTTGAGAGGAAAGATGGTATGTTAATGTATTAGTGATTTGATGAGAAAGGATAGATTGAGATGGTTTGTACATGCAGAGATGATGGAGGATAACTAGGTGCGGAGGGTGTATTGCAAGAGATGCTTGGGGCAAGGTTATGCAGGATGACCTTAGGGATATGGGACTGAACAGAGGCTGCTAGTGATCAAGTGGCCTGGAGAGCCACCATTAGGCAACCAAGGCTGACTCCTGCAGTCATGTTGGAGCTTTTATAAAGAATGAAAAAAAAGTCTTACTAACAGAAAAATTGAAGGTAGCAAAGCAGATACAATACATGGACCCATATACCTTTATATTTGTAAAATATTATATTTAATTAAATGTACAGCATTATTGGAGTAGTACTGGCAACAGTAATTATGAAGGCAATTGTATAAAATTATTGTGTATATGAACATTATATGCACTTGCTTTAGAAAATGTGGCAGACTTAATACCATACATACCAGTACAGTATTTAACGTGGATGGAAATCCCTAGTAGGAGTTGTAGTTAATGGGTGTCAAATGTACCAATAAAAATGCTGAAAGGGTAAAGTAGCTGGTTTTCGTACTTACGGTGCATGGTGATACCTTGGGAAATAACCTTGCATAAAGTGCAGAAAAAAATTATATTCACACCTGATATGTAGTATCCACAAAAAGTCACTGGAGGATGGAGTTAATGCAGTATAGGTGAAATAAACATGAAGGATAAGGCATAACCCATAACCATCATAATATATATATACACATAAATTCAGCTTAAGTGAATGATAATAATTAGTTTAGAATGCATGTTCATGTTTTCTTGACTACAGTATGAGCAGAAAGGGAACACTTGCACCCAGCCGCCATCTTCTAGGAATGCTGACAATGATCGTAAAGACCATTGACCACGTTGGCATGGGGATGTCTTTTCATTTGATGGCAGCTCTTCACATGTCATGATCTTGAGCCATTTCCCTTTTCATACACATATCTGTTTAGTCCTCACACACTACCTCATTTCAAGTTTTCCACATATACCTCTGAACATTCTTCTCTCTGCATTCTTAACTGATTTCTCAGCCATTCATCCTTTCTCTTCCTCCCAATACATCCAAACCTTTATAGCCTACTAGTTTGCTTCACCTCTCTGATGTATTATGTCAGATTTCTCTCACATGACACTCCTAGTGGTAGGTGATGGCGACCATCATCCACTCGCTTGGTGTAGTGCTGCCTACTTCTTCCTTAGCCTTTATCATTCTCTTTCTGAGCCTGCCCTCCTCTCTTCCTATTTCTCCCATCTTTCCTGTCACTTCTTATTGCTTTTCTTTCCTTTACAGGTGGCTTTACATTGAGTGACAAGCCAAATGGTTTCCTGTAAACCAAGAAACCATTTACGATGCTGGGTGGTAACCATATAACCAAACCATACGTGCTCCCTACGTGTCAACAAGTGGGTTGGTGGAGGGTTAGTGCCCCTCCCTGTAAAACAAATAACTCAGAGTCAAATGGCCACCCCTTACGGGATTATGGCGTCTGGCGATAGATAGATAGATAGATAGATGACACTCCTCTCAACTCTATCATTTGTTGATGCCCTACTCATCCATCTGAGCAATGTCATATCGGTTCATTCCAGGCTGCATATACGAGGGTGGATCTAAAAGTTCAAGGCCTCATGTATAGAGAAAAATGACAGTATATCATAACTAGCTTTATTTTTCAACATTGTCACCATGAACCTCTAGACACTTGTTATAATGTCCTTGAAGCTTTTCAGTGCTGTTCAGATGAAAGGTTTTATCTTGCATGTTTAACCATTTTTCTGTGGCTGCCTTGAGCTCATTGTAAGCCATGCAGTGAGTTTCCTGGAGATGGCCCTTCAAATTTGGAAATGGGTGAAATCACGTGGTGCCAGGTTTGGAGAATATGGCACATGCAGCACCTCTTCAAATCCAAAATCCCACACAACCGCCTTGTCAGTCTGTGACATGTGGGAAGAAGCATTGTCATTTAGCAACAAGGGGATCTTTGAAAACTTTCCTTTTTATTTGTCACAAATTGTCTGGTGCAGACGCGAAAGTAGACCTGTGTAATACTGACCCATAACGACAGTCTTGTGAGGCTTATAGTCGATGTGAATCACTCCTCCTCCATTATGGAAGATGGTGCACATGTTCTTGCCAGCACTGGTTTGGACCTTGAATTTCGTGCTTCCGTTGTTTTGATTGCTGTTTGGACTCGGGTCATAGTGATGAATCCATATTTCATCTTCAGCTGTAAACTTCTGCCTAAATTTTTCCCAGTTCCTATTTGTCAGCATGAGACTCTCCTCTGAACATCAGATACAATTTTGCATCATTTCAGGAGTCAGCATTCTCGGTACCCAACGAACTCGCACTTTGCTCATAGCTAAATGTTCGTGAAGGTTGGATTCCAAGGAGCTAGAACAAATCTTCTATCCTCTATCTTCTGTTGTCCATCACAATTTTCTCCACAGTCACAACGTTTTCTGCACTGATTGATGCCGAAGACCTGCCAAGATGTCCTGCCACAACAGGACTTCACTCCACCTCTTGACTGTGGAATATGTGGGAGGTGGTCCTGGTACATGTTGATAATGTGAGCATGAATCTCTGCGGGCTTAATATTCTCCAGTGTCAAAAATCCTGTTACAGTACATGCTTGATTTTGTCATTTTCATTTTCCATGCTGACTGAGGTCTGAAACACAAGAAATTTGCAGATAAACACAACAGCTAGAAAGCTGATATTTGCAGCTTTTAATACACAAGAATTGGTCTTCGAATCATAAAAGGCTCAAAGCCCTAGGATTGCCACTTGAGAGTTAGGTGAGAACTTTTTGATCACCTCTTATACCTCCTCCTTCCCTGGCCAAGTCTCACTGTTGTACAACATAAAAACGCATCACATATTTTTTAGAGAGGGCTCTTTGCACAAAAGGAGAGCTGCATTATAGTCAGGAGAGGCACCCTCCTTAAACTTCAGTCATCCACTTCTTGTTCTAGTAATGGAATTAGCTTCTGCTCCACCAGCCCTCAACAAGTTGCAGAACTTCTCCATACTTTCCAAGAGTGGGGTCAGCCCAAAGAACACTTTTCATTCTGTTGTTAACAATATAAACATCCCCACATACTTCACACTGAAAATTTCTCACATCATGCTGGTTGCCTCCAGCATTGCTACATTTCTTGTGAACATGTGCCTTTCATACTTTTCTACCCTTCTGAGATGATATATAAATTTTTGTAAACTGTCACTCGTACTATATATAACTGCAGTTTTCAGAATCAGCAGTTGGAAAAGTATGTGAAAGCAATGGAGAATCAGCGAATGAAGATGGGAAGTGGGAGTGGCAGCATGAGTGGTGGAGGTGGCTTTGGATCAGCCAGTAGAGAACTGCCCGCTTCTACCACACAAGTTGGCAGAAAGACACAGGCCATTACAGTGGAGATGACTAGGTGAGAAAGGACAACAGTATTATGTAACTGTACACCTCTGTGAAGTTTAGTGTTTTCCAGAATTCTCTTTCTCTGTCTCTCTAATACTTTCAGGTATGGCTGCTTGGTATAGGCTTAATTTAGACTAGAGTAAACCAGTGTTGGTTTCAGGACTTAGCCAACAGCCATTGGTTTCTTAGAGATGCAGCAAGAATTATTGGAAGACAGTAGATAACTACAGTTCTCATACAGTATTGTGAATGAATTTGGTGATAGTTGGTGGTGATGTTGTGTTGCCCATTTTTTCCTTCACCTTTACAATTCTTTTTTGTGTCTGCCATTTTCTCATCCATTTTCTCCCATCATTCCTGTCACTTTTTATTACTCTTTCCTTTTCAGGTGGCTGACAAGTCTAATGATTTCCTGTAAGCCAGGAAACCATTTACAATGTTGGGTGGTAGCCATATAACGAACTCATATGTATTCTCTGTACTTCATGGGTTGGAGGAGAGTTAGTGCCCCTCCTCATAAAGCAACTAACTCAAAGTCAAATGGCCACGCCTTACAGGATTATGGCATCTGGCTATAGATAGATAAAGTAATATCATTTAATGGTGTAAATATTAAAAATAAAATCTTTTATCTTTTCAGGAACACAGAAAAATTTGACTCACTTCTTTGCATGTTGATAGAAGAAGAAAAATCAGCAGATGTAGAGGGAAAAGATGATGAGAAATACAAGAAAAGTACATCTGAGGAAAGCAAAGAACCAGCAAATAACATAAAAACACTGGAAGAGGGAGATGATACAACTGTGAAACATAGAGATGGATCTGTATACCAAGCAAAGAAAGGAAACCAGGAGCCATCACTTAAGCCAAGCGAATCTGTGACTGGAGTAAAGAAGGAGAAGGATGTCCTGGTAATTGTAGAGGAATTAAGAACCCTACGAGATCACCAGTCTGATCTTATCACACAGCTCATGACTGAACTCTCTTTTTTGGAAAAGGAAAACTCTCAGTTAAGATCTCAGGTAGGAAAACCAATTAGTTTGCCAAAGTTATTTGAGAAAGAGTTGCTTTGTTTGTGTTCAGGGCATTGAGATGTTTAGAAGCCTTTGTACTGATGTTGTTTGTAGTTGTGTGCGGGGTGATACTGTATTCATGAGGATTAGTCTTTCCGATACTATGTTCATAAGGATTAGTCTTTCCGAGTAGGGAGTAGGATGTAGCACCAGCCGATTTGGGTGGTACTCCCAAGGGGAATGGGAGTGCTGGTGATGGGGAGAGCTGGAACTCCTTTTTCATTAGCTACTTAACCATCCCCTTTTGCTGAATTTTTCAGTGTGACACTGACATGGAGAGTAGACCAGCATGCCTTCCCAAACACTTTCTTACTATTTCATACACTACACCACATGCGCTTTACATATCACAACGTATCCCACTGCGTCACGGGGTTTGATGCCAGCAAGGGCATGTGGCCAGAAAACTTTGCACCTGCTATCTAGTGGTGGACCTTTTGAAGGGAGGCGTGACAAGGGCTCTGCCAGCATAAATCTTGGGGCTGGGATGAGATGGGGTTGAACCTTTGCTAGAGGATACAGGGCATTGTGGTTCCCAGGCTGCTGCTTCTGCCCAATAGAGAGGGGCCCAAACCTGGGAATAGTACCCCAGGAGGCTGCCCTATCAATGGTTGTAAAATGGCAGGGCAGTTACAGTACCAAGGCATTCTTGGGGGGTGTCCCTGTAGCTGTCCTGGCAGGGTGCCCCGAGGCCACTACCAGAACCACTGGTCAAAGCTGGTGGGCTAAGGGTCCCAGATCAATTTCCTGGACCTGAGATTGTGCAGTGGGTGGGGCCAGTGGCATGTCTCTCCTCTTTAATATTTTTACTGTTTATGACAGAGTTAAAGAATGAAATTCAAAGTAAGCCTGAAGCCTGAGAACACTAAATCACCCAGGGGGATCAGAGTGACGTCATGGAATGTGGGAAGTTTGAGGGGTAGAGTGGGGGAAGTGGTTGAGACATTGAGTAGGAGGTGGGTGGATGTGGGATGTGTGCAAGAAGTCCGGTATAGGGGTGGATCAGTCAGAAAGATTACTGGGAGGGAATGTTTTTACAAGTTGTTTTAACAGGGCAGGGCAGACGGATATGGTGGTGTGGGTGTGTTGGTTGTGGAGAAATGGGTGGAATATGTCATGAATGTTATGAGAGTAAGTGATAGGATAGAAATAGTGAACATTTTGTTCAGTGGGAAGATGGTTGCATTTATATGTGCGTATGCTCCACAGGCAGGCAGGCAGGCTTGGGGAATATGTCATGAATGTTATGAGAGTAAGTGATAGGGTAGTAGTAGTGAAAATTCTGTTCAGTGGGAAAACGGTTGCATTTATATGTGCGTATGCTCCACAGGCAGGCTTGGATGAGGTACAGAAGGATAGATTTTGGGATGACTTAATACATTTAGTAAGTGGTATGGAGGATGATGAGATTGTAGTTCTGGAAGGGGACTTAAATACTGTATGTAGGTGAAGCAGCTCAAGGATATGGAGGAGTACATGGGGGGATGTGCATATGGTACAAGAAATGAGGAACTGGAAAGGATACTCGAGTTTGGGGAGACAATGAACATGATTGTGTGCAACACACATCATAGGTAGAGAGAGAGAGAGTAGGTTGATTATATACAAGCCAGGGGAAAATAGCAGCCAAACAGACTATTTCCTGGTCAGGAGGGCTGATAGGAAGTTAGGGATGTTAAAGTTGCAGGGAGTGAGGAGTGTGTGCAGCAACATAAGTTATTGATATGTGACATGGTGCTTGAGGAGCGGGTGATGAAAAAGAGGACCTATGCACCTTGGACGAAAGTATAGAAGCTGAAAAAAAAAAACAGTGAGGGGTGTCTTCTATAGGGAGATGAGGAGAATGGTGGCTGAACAGGGAGACTTTGACAGAAGTTTTAATGAACAGTACAGAGCACTCAAGAGCAACCTTTTGAGAGTTACTGATTATGTGGATGGACAAGAAGCCCATCAAGAGATAAAGTAACTTGGTGGTGGGATGAGGGTGTAGAAGCTGCAGTTAAGGAGAAAAGAAGGCTTTTCTGGAATGGAAGAAAGGTGGAACAGAAAGGAATACTTGGCTGCCTATCATAGGGCAAGAAAAGAGGTTTACGGGGCAAAGTCTAAGTCACAGAGACTTTTACTTGATAACCTAAATCATGTGGAAAGGAAGAATATGATATTTAAAGTGGCAAATCACATGAAGTATAAGGATATCATAGGTGAGCACTGTGTGAAGAATGATGAAGAAAGGGTAGTGGTGAACAGTGGGGATATTAAAGGCGCATGGAGAGAGAGCATTACAGCCGGTTGTTGAATGAGGAGTTTCACTGAGACAGGAAAGGTTTGGAGCCTTCAGATCCAGTTTGGCCCTTGGCCTTTGATTGATGCTGCTATTGTGAGTGGGGCAATAGACAGGATGCAAGTAGGGAAGGCAGCGGGTGTGTCTGGGTTGACTGCTGAAATGTTGAAAGTCTCGGGAGATATAGGAGTGAGGTTAGTCACTGACCTGATAAATACAATTATACATGAGTGTGTTGTCCCAGTGGACTGACTGAAGAGTGTGATTGTAACTGTGTACAAGGGAAAGTGTGATGCTCTGGAAAGAGGAAATTATTGAGGCATAAAACTTTTAGACCAGATAATGAAGGTAATGGAGAGAGTTCTAGAAGGTATGATTAGAGAAAGAATGAATATTGATGAGATGCAGTTTGGGTTTATGCCAGGTAGGGGGACCACCGATGCCATATTGATTGTTTGACAGCTTCAGGAAAAATAGATAGGAAAGAAAAGGGAACTGTACTTTGTTTTTGTTGATTTGGAGAAGGCCTTTGACAGAGTTCCTAGAGAGGGTGGTGAAGTGGGCAATGAGAAAGCTGGGGATTGAGGAGTGGCTAGTTAGGGTGGTTATGGCCATGTATGTGGGTGCTCGCACCCAGGTAAGGCTGAACAGAGATTTGAGTGATGTGTGAATGTTGCTGTGCACCGGGGGTCAATTTTGAGCCCCTTGTTGTTTATCATGGTACTTGAAGCCTTCTCATGTAACTTCAGAAATGGACTCCTGTGGGAGATGTTGTATTCTGATGATTTGGTGTAGATTGCAGAGAATGAAGGGGAGGCGAAGGAAAGATTTAGGAAGTGGAGAGATGGTATGGGGCACAAGGGCTTACGAGTAATTGCAGATAGAAGAAAAGTGATGGTATCTAGGGCTGATGGTGGTACTGTCAAGGAAGAGGGAGACTGACCATGTGCGATTTGCCACAAGGGCGTGGGAAGTACAGTAAAACCTTGATATGATGGACTTCAATAGACCGGAATTTGCTTTTACTGGACTCGAGGAGCTACCGGACTAAATTCCTATACAGTATACAGTAAGACCTCACTATAGCGGACTAATTGGGACTCAGGCCAATCCGAAATATGCGATTTTCCGATAAAAGCGACATCCGGACTTACCCCTGCTAATCTGGACTTTTTCCGATATATCAGACATTAGTCCGGATTGCATCAGTGGTTTTCACCACCATTGCAGTATTGTACTGTGTTATACCTTCACTACATTAATCAAATGGTATAATAATACTGTACTGTGCACTGAAAAACATGTCTTTTACTTGTCTTATTGTGGTGAACATAGCTGAAGTTGTCAGGCAGTCCGGACTGCTTTCTGGCTATGTCGGACTTTTTCCGATATGTATGTGTTTAGTCTGGTAGCTCCTCGAGTCTGATAAAAGCGAATTCCGGTCTATTGAAGTCGTTTATATCAAGGTTTTACTGTATCGGAAAAGTCCGATAAAGCCAGAAGCAGTCCATACTGTCTGACCAGTTCAGCTATGTTCACCACAATAAGGTAAATAAAAAACATGTTTATCAGTGTACAGTACAGTATTATTATATATATTATACCATCTGATTAATGTAGTGAAGTCATAACACAGTACAGTACCACAATGGTAGTCAAAACAGTTTAAAAACTGTTCATGTGATCCGGACTAATGTCTAATATATTGGAAAAAGTCCGGATTAGCAGGGGGAAGCCCGGATGTCGCTTTTATCAGAATTTCGCATTTTTCGGAATGGTTTGGGCCCCAATTAGTCCGTTATAGTTAGGTCTTACTGTAATTCCATCTTCTGTTGTTTCTGCGATAAGTGGGTGCATAAGAGATATTGTGGTATTAAAGGTAGACTGAAATAATGCTGGTTTCACGTGTACAGTGTGTCAAGGAGGGCAGGTGGAGCTTATCAGGCGTGAAAAAATTGAGCCAGCTGGTGGGTCTCTTGAGTGTGTGGAAGAGTTTTGCTATTTGGGAAACATGTTATGTGCTGGAGCTGGAGCTGGAGCTAGCTCTGTGGCTAGAGTGAGGAATGGTTGGAAGAAGTTCAGGGAGCCGTTGCCTCTCCTGACAGTGAGAGGGCTTTCTCTCCGTGCTGAGGGATCTTTGTATGCAGCATGTGTAAGGAGTGTAATGCTGTATGGTAGTCAGACCTGGGCAGTAAAGGAAGAGGATATTCACAGGCTCAAACATACAGAAATGACAATGATTAGGTGGATATGCAGTGTGTTCCAGAGTATGAGGCCTGGGGTGGGGGGGGCTAAGTTTGTGACAGAAGAGTTGAGGGGTAGGATGAGATTGGAGTGTATGGGTGTTGTGATGAGGAGAGGTAGATTGAGGTGGTCTGGGCATGTGGAGAGGATGGGGGATGATAATTGGGTGCAGAAAGTGAGAAGTGTTAATGTTGGGGGTAGGGTTGCAAGAGGTAGACCAAAAAAAGACCTGGCATGAGGTCACTGAGTGTGATCTCAGGGGTAAGGGACTGATTAGGGAAGCTGCCAGAGATTGGGCAGCATGCAGCGTGGGGAGCAGCCATGAGGTGACCAAGGCCAATGCATGCAAGCATGTTGGAGCCTCAAAAATGAAACGAAACAAATTTGCCTGAACATGGAAAAAATTATCAAGGAACTCATAAAACTATGAAAGTGTTGATTTGTCAGAATGAAAATTTCACACATATCTGCGCCATCTGATAGATTTGTAAGGCTTCGTTTTAAAATAAATTTATGCAAGTAACAATACAGTATATTTCATTTGTCTTATCATCAAAAGGTTGCTGTAACCTTGATAATAAAAAAATTTTATAAACATTGTTACTACCGAATGCACTTGGACAACTAATCAGCTGCCAGCTGTTAAAGGCTTAAGGCTCCTCTCTTTTCAGATGAGATCAAATAGGCTGTAGAGGAACTGAACATGGGTTTACAAATCAATACAGTGGAAAAACATTTTTTTAAAATTTATTTATTTAATTATTATTATTATACCAGCTACTCACTCAGTGTACTGCTGCTTTCGGGTGTCTGCCCTTTCCTCTCCTCCCTCCGTTCCCTCCTTTCTTTTCTGTCATTCTTTACTTCATTCTTTCATTGTCCTTCTGCCTACGGGTGACTTTACACTCCCTCTTTTGTCTTTCTTTCCTTCATTCCTTCCTCTTCCTTCTGCCTATGGGTGACTCTACACTGAGTGACAAGCCGAATGGTTTCCTGTAAACCAGGAAACCATTTACTATGCTGGGTGGTAACCATATAACCAAATTATGGCACCTGGTGATTTAGTGGGTAATTAGTGTGACACCTCCAGTCGGATTGAGCCAGTGAAGGTTTATATCCAAGGGGTGACTGGGGTGTATTGCTCACGTAATGCCACTCAGGGATGAGTGAGGCTGGTCACTCTCGTCTTAAATATCAAGACCAACTTGCCTAGCCCCGGGCTTCTATGCTCCTCATGGGGCAATGTAGGATTGGATGATGGATGGATTATTATAGTTATTGTAATTTTCATAAATGCAAAGAGGAAAGAATCAAAAGCTAGAAGCCTGCACATTGTTCCTTCCAAGAAAAAATAAAAATAAGACAATAGAGAGCCAGATTCAAGAACTGTTCATTTTGAGATGCCTGGACACACTGCATTTGAAAGGCTGGAGGTCATAGGCAGTAGGACACACTGCATTTGAAAGATTGGAAGTCATAGGCAGTAGCAAATGCAGAGTAAGAGTTAGAGCTGACCTGTTGCATGCATGAAGGACTACGAGTTAACAGTTAACTCATGCATTAGAAAACTGGACAGAAAAAGGATGAGAGTCTGCTGCTAGATGGGTGGTATGTGCCCACCATAGTGGTGGAGGGATGCAGGCAGAGAGTTTAGAGGAGCAGTGACCACTGAAGTAGTGACAGAAAAGAGATAAAGATGCAATAAAGAGATAAGAGGTTGAAGACAGCCAGTAAGGGGAGGAGAATTAGTGAGATGAGAAGCCTTTGACTCAACCTTGTTGAGAAGAGCTGTATGTGGGGAGCCTCCGGACACATGAGAGTTGTACTCTAAATGGGTGAATAAAACCCGTGTAGAAAGTCAAAAACTGTGCAGGGGTAAAGAAGGCATGAAGTCAGTTTAGCTCGCCTAATCTCTTGGAAGCAGATTTTACAAGAGAGGTAATATTATCTTTGCAAGATAAATCCCACAAGAATGAAACCCCAAGTATGTTAAAAGATTATGCTGGATTGAGCTGGTTATTGTTAAAAAATAGAGGATATTCCTGTGGTGGATTTTAACAGGTTCAAAGCTGTAAGAACTGAGTTTTGATGCATTAAAAGCAAGATTATTTTTACCCCAATCAGAGATGTGAGCCAAGTCAGGCATTAGGTGTGCCATAGCCTCATCCCTTGTTTGTTGAAGTAACTGCGGAGATGGATGCTATGAAAAGGTGAAGAGTGGAGTCATCAGTGTATGAGTGGATAAGGTTACATGTACAGCTTAGAAGGTCATTGACGAATAAAAGGAAGAGAGTCAGTGATGGCACGGAGCCCTGAGGAACACCACTGTTGATAGACCTAGGAGAATGGTAGCTGTTAACAGCAGCTATAAAATGACCAGAAAGAAGCTAGAGATGGAGGCACAGATAGAAAGATAGAAACCATAAAAGGACAGTTTGGAAATTAAAGATTAATATCAGACTCAGTCCAAAGCCTTTGAATATGTCAAGTACAATGGCAATGCTTTCCCAAGAGTCCCAAATGGAGGATGACAAGGAGTCTGAAAGGAAGGTGAGAAGATCACCAGTGGAGCGCCTCTGGCAGAAACCATACTGACCATTGAAAGAAAGATGCTTTAATTTTTTTTTTTTTGTAAGAATAGATTAGTGGTAGGTGGTGGTGACCATCATCCACTCAATTAATGTAGTGCTGCCTACTTCTTCCTTAGCCTATATCATTCTTTTCTTGTGCCTGCCCTCCTCTCATCCTATTTCAATCATCTTTCCTGTCACTTCTTATTGCTTTTCTTTCCTTTACAGGTGGCTTTACATTGAGTGACAAGCCAAATGTTTTCCTGTAAGCCAAGAAACCATTTACAACGCTGGGTGGTAACCATATAACCAAACCATATGTGCTCCCTACGTGTCAACAAGTGGGTTGGTGGAGGGTTAGTGCCCCTCCCTGTAAAACAAATAACTCAAGTCAAATGGCCACCCCTTATGGGATTATGGCATCTGGCAATAGTTAGATAGATAGATGACTTTTGAAGTACAGGATGTTAAAGCAGTTGGGCAGTAGTTAGAAAGCAGGGAATGGTCGCCCTTCTTTCGGACAGGCTGAATGAGAGCAAACTTCCAGCAAGAAGGAAAGGTACAAGTTGACGGGAAAAGGTGAAAGAATCTACCTAGGCAGGGTGTAAGCACAGAAGCACAGTTCTTGAGGACAACAGGAGGGACTCCATCAAGCCCATATGCCTTGTTAATGTTGAGGCCATTTATGGCATAAATCATATCAATTATAATTTTAATGTCAACCATGAGAAGGTCAGGGGGGGGAAATGATGCAGGAACAGCACCAGAATCGTCTCAGGTGGAACTGGAAGAGAAAGTCTGAGCAAAGAGTCCTGCTTTGTCAGCAGAAGAAACAGTTGCAGAGTCAACAATGCAAAAGATGAGGGAAAGATGATGAAGGGAAGTTGTTAGAAAAGTTTTTGGCAAGGTGCCAGATTGAGCTGGAAGAATTTAATTTAGAGAGTTGAGACCATTTAGTGTGAATGAAATTACTTTTAGCAGAGCGAAGGACAGAGTTAACATGATTTCAGGCAGAAACAAAAGAGTTGAGATTTAGGGGTAGGTTGGCTGTGATACCTTTTGAAGGTCCTCTCTTTGTTGTGGACAGCATTAGAACAGGTGTGATTAAACCAAGGTTATTTCTGCATTAGTCACAAGATAAGAGAAAGGAATGTATGCTTCCATACCCGAGAGAATAACCTCCGTAATGCACGAAGCACACTCAGATGGCTCTCGGCCATGGAAGCAATAATTATTTCAGGGAAAATCAAAGAAGTACTACCTGAAGGCCTCCTAATTGGCAGCTCCGAAGTGCCAAAGCTGCTGCTTCTTGGGAGGTTCTACAGGCCTTACTGGAGTGATAGGACAGATTAAGGTGATAAGGTTGTGATTGGAGGAGCCCAGCAGAGAGAATAAATTAACAGCATAAGCAGAGAGATTAGTTGTAAGGAAAATGTCAAGTACAGTAAGACCTCACTATAACGGACTAATTGGGGCTCAGGCCAGTCTGAAATATGCTATTTTCCGATAAAAGCGACATCCGGACTTACCCCTGCCAATCCGGACTTTTTCCGATATATCAGACATTAGTCCGGATTGCATCAGTGGTTTTCACCACCATTGCAGTATTGTACTGTGTTATACCTTCACTACATTAATCAAATGGTATAATAATACTGTACTGTGCACTGAAAAACATGTCTTTTACTTGTCTTATTGTGGTGAACATAGCTGAAGTTGTCAGGCAGTCCGGACTGCTTTCTGGTTATATCGGACTTTTTCCGATATATAGGAATTCAGTCCGGTAGCTCCTCGAGTCTGATAAAAGCGAATTCCGGTCTACTGAAGTCTGTTATATCGAGGTTTTACTGTATGTTAGAACTCTCTCCAAGACGGTCAGGGATACAGGTAGGGTGCTACGCAAGCTGCTCTAGGTCATTAAGGATAGAAAAAATGTAGGCTTGTTCACCAGGTGGATCAGTGAAAGGAGAGGAGAGCCAAAGGTTGTGGTGAACAATGAATTCACATACAATGCAAAATTCAGAGAAAGGAGAAATTGATAGGATTTGTTCCATTTTAGAAGCAAGATAGTAAAAGAATTCCTCATAGTCAGTAGAATTAGGGGATAAAAAAAAAAACACAGATATATTGTCAGAGGATGACTGGATAGTTAAAGTCAGCGAGTAAAGAATTCAGAAGATTCAAGTTCACCAAGATAGGTTGTTGCATACATATATACAACAGCCACCTTTGGCTTTGAAGTGAGTAAAGAGAAAATAGGAGGATACAGAGAAGGGTTTCCTATCAGTCGCCTCAGACAACTAGGTCTCGGTAAGGAGGAGAAGGTGAGGTTTGGAGAGGTGGTGTTCAACAGAGAAAATTATAGGAAAGCCTGCAAGTGTTGCAGAAATGAAGAGGTGAGTCAGACAGTGGTTCCAGGCATCTCTCTTGGCTGTCATCATGAGAGGGGTGGATGGTGGGGGCTTTTATGGTCCACCCCCGTGGGGGGTGATGCGTGGTATGGTGTGTAATGTGCATGTAGTTTGGTGTTGACAATAGGAGAAAATTGTATAGGAGAGGATGCTGGCCTATGTTACTGGAACACTGAAAACTTTCAGCAAAGGAGGATGGTCAGATACGAATCCCAAGGGTTAATGAAACGGGAGCTCCAGCTCTCCCTATCATCAGCTTTTCATCCACCTTGGAGTACTGTCCTTTTCGACTGGTTCGACAGTCTACTCTCTGATATATTTTATTGCATTTTTTCTGTTTAAATAAACTAGCTATGTCCTGGTTAATACTGATGTGGAAGTTTTCAATTGTAATTTGTATGGTATGTGAATCTCTGCATCCTGTTGCCTGTGCTAGTTGTTTAGGCACTGACATTACTAGGCTGTGACAAGTTTGGCACGTTCCAAGGAACTCTGCCTTGGCAGGATTATAGGGTTCTCTCTTTCTTCATGAAGTTTCTTTCACTGAAGGATAATCCTGTGGCTTATACAGTCATACATAGATTTTTCTTAATGGAAAATTGGCCATTTGCAGTGTAATAAGTGCTTGTTAATGAGCAGCAGTTATCTCTCTTCATGGTTGTTGATGAGCCATTTTAAATAGCTTACCAACTTCTTTATGTTGCTTTCACACTTTCTGTCATTGTCCATAGCGACAACAGAAATGGAAATGTATGATCTTAGATTGTTCATTAATGTTATGTTGTGCTGCCTACTGCTTCCTTCACTTTTATCACTCATTTTCTATGTCTTCCCTCTCTTTTCATATTTCTCCCATTTTTCCTGTCACTTTTTACTACTCTTCTTTCCTTTTGAGGTGGCTTAGTGACAAGCCAAATGGTTTCCTGCAGTCTAGGAAACCATTTGTAATGCTGGGTGTTAACCATATATCCAACCCATACGTGGGTTGACAGAAGGCTAGTGTCCCTCCCCATAAAACAACTAATCATCATCATCATCTTCGTTTTTCGTCCTTCTGTTCCCATATTCAAACTGGGGTTGGATGTGCGATGGCTTTTCTCCACTGTTTCCTATCCTGGATTAAATCTTCTCCAATACCCAGTCTTTCCATATCTTGCGTTACAACACTTTCCAGGTCTTCTTAGGTCTTCCTGGCGGTCGACGTCCCACCACTTCCAGTTTCTCTGTTATTCTCACACAGCTCCCTTCCTTACTCCTCCTCACGTGACCAAACCATCTAAGCCGCTTCTGCCTCAAGATGATATCAAGATCCTTCACCCCGCATCTTCTTGCTACCTCCTCACTCAAAACTCTGTCCTCCCACCTCACTCCCACCATGTATCTTAACATTCTACGATCAGTACTCCTCAGAACATTCATCAGTCTATCTGTCAAAGCCCATGTTTCAGCACCATATATCAATACTGGTCTAATGCAGGCCTCATATATTTTACTTCTGTGTCTCAGTGGTATGTGTTTGTTGACCAGTAGGCTAGCTATTTCCTTCCATTTTAACCATCCTGCCACCACTCTTGTTCTGACTGATCTCTCCACCCCTGCTTCGCAGTCCAATATATCTTCTAGATAGCAGAACTGCTGCACTTCCTGTAGTGTGCCCCCATTCACCTCTAGCGCATCCTCTGCTTCATCTCCCTCCGCCTCTCTTTTTATGCAGGTTGGGCAGCGGAAATTTTGCACTCCTCTCAAATTCTGGAGACCTGAATACCTTCTATGGCACCACTTACTACACTCTGTGCACAACACTGAGTTCACTCCTACTCCTCTGCCACAGCATCCACATGGCCATTTTCCTGACTGAATTCTTTCTACTGGTTTCTTGCCTGTCACCATTACCTTTGTCTTATCCATATTTATTTTCATTCCCCTCCTCTCCATTCCATTTCTCCATCTATTAAGCATTTCCACCACTTCTTCCTGTTAGCACTAGGTCATCAGCATACAGCAGTTCCCATGGGCCTTCCCCTCTACATTCCTGTGTTGCCTCCTCCATTACTATGTTAAACAGCAGTGGACTGAGTGCTGACCCTTGATGTACCCCAACTTCTATTCCAAAATTTCCTGATGTTCCTGCTATTGTCTTGACTTTTGATCTTGTATCAATATAGAGAGACATGACAGCTGCATTGAGTCTCTCAGGCACATTCTGTCTTCTCAAGGCCCACTCTATAACTCTCCTTGGTACTCTATCAAAAGCTTTTTCCAAGTCCACAAACACATGGTACAAGCATTTCCTCCTCTGTTGAAACTTTTCCTGCAACTGTCTCATGATGAATATTGCATCTGTTGTGGATTTACCTGCGCAAAATCCAAACTGTCGGTTATCTATCTTCACTGCCTGCTTCTGCCTTCCTTCCAGCACCTTTTCGAATATCATCATTCCATGCTCCAACAGTCTGACTCCTCGGTACTTTCCACACAGAAGGGCATCTCCTTTGCCTTTATAAATTGGCACTGTCCAGCTATCTCTCCAGTCCTCAGGTGGCTGTCCTCCTACTAAAATGTTATTAAAAATCCTTGTCATTTCTTTTACACCAGTACCTCCAGCCTTTTTTATCAGATCAGCTGTTATACCTGTTGGGCTTGGAGCTTTCCCAGACTTCATTTCCTTTAAGACTATCTCCACTTCAGCCTCCGTTATCATTGCAACTGGCCCTTCAACTTTTCCCATCACTTCTATCTCATAATTATTTTCGTCATTTAACAGTTTCTCAAAGTACCTCTTCCACCTTTCCAGTATTTCTGCCTCATCAGTTTTTATTTCCCCATTTTCATCCTTTACAAATTTAGCTCCTATCACGTCTTTCCTCTCCTTCCTCATCTGTCTTGCAATTTTAAACATTTTTGTCCGTCCTTGTGCACTCTCCAGATCTCTACTCCAACTTTCCCATGCCACCCTTTTTGCTCTGGCCACTTCTCTCTTTGCCTGTCTTTTCTTTTCATTATATTCTCTTCTGTCTTCTTCCCTTCTAGTTCTCTGCCATACTTTAAATGCTCTTTTCTTCTCATTTATCACCTGCTTCACCTCCTCATACCACCACCACGTCTCTCTTTCTTTTCTCCTGTGACCTGTTGTTTCTCCACAGACTTCCCTCGCAGCCTCTGTTATATTATCCCTGAAGTGTTTCCAATTGCCTCTCTGTCTCTCATTTCTTCTTTTAAAACTCTCTTCAAATTGTAGTTTTATCTCCTTATCCTTCAACTTCCACTCCTTTACTCTTTTAACACCCTTCCTCTTCTTTCTTCCTTTCATATTTTCCACTAATACTCTATGTTGTGGTAGACATGCTTCACCTGGTATAACTTTACAGTCTTTCACTTTAATATCTTGCTCCTTTCTCATCAGCATAAAATCAATTTGAGTTTCTACACCTCCACTTTTGGAAGTTATCAACTTCTCTCTTTCCTTTTTGAACGTTGTGTTTATAATTTCCAAATCCTTACCCTGGCAGACTCCAGTATCCTCTCTCCCTCTCTATTTCTCTCTCCAAAGCCAAAGACTCCCATAACTTCCTAATATCCTCTCCGATCAGTACCAATGTGTCCATTCAAGTTTCCAGTAATGATCATTACCTCAGGGTCGGGTACTCGTGCTACATCATCAAGTTTTTCCCAGAATGCCTCTTTTTCGTCATCAGGTCTACCAGTTTGTTGCGCATATGCAGAAAAAATATGCCAGACCTTTCCCGCCTCTACAGTCTTAACCTTCATCAACCTTGGAGACATTCTCTCCACTTCTATCACATCCTTGACTAACTCCTCCCTCACCAACACCCCCACATTTCCGGTTCTTTCCTTCTCCCCTGACCACCAGAACTTGTACCTCTCCTTACTCCCACTAAACATTCTGCATCCCGTTCCCTTATACTGCACCTCCTGTACAAAGCACAAGTCAACTGCCCTCCTTCCCAATATCTCCACCAACTCTCCACTTCTTCCCACCATCATTCCAACATTTACTGTGCACACCCGCAACGCACCTTCTCTTCTAGCATGATCAGTATACCCGGAGATTCTTAACACCCCCTGCCTACTCAAAGGCTGCCGGGGTCTGGGGGCCATTTCTATGAGTGGAATAGTCATCTAGTTTTTTTTTTTTTATGCAAGGAAGAAGGAACCAAAGGCCACAGGCCTGCATACTGTTCCTTCCAAGAAAAAGCAAAAACACTACAAAAGAGAGCCAAATTCAATAATCCGTTCAATTCGAGATGCCTGGACACACTACGTTTGAAAGACTGGAGATCATAGGAAATAGGAAATACAGACAGAGGAAGACAGTTCCAGAGTTGACCAGTTGCATAAATGAAGGACTGGGAGTAACGGTTAACTCTTGCATTAGAGAGTTGGACAGAAAAGGGATGAGAGTTTGTTGCTAGACGGGTACTACGTGCCCGTCGTAGAGGTGGAGGGATGCAAGCAGACAGTTCAGAGGAACAGTGACCATTGAAGTAGCGATAGAAGAGAGATAAAGATGCAACAGTGCGGCGAAGAGACAA